>VXBU01004424.1:70882-126779 GCA_013400315.1 Bombycilla garrulus | reverse complement strand
CCGCCCCGGAGCTGGCGCGGCCGGGCCCCGCTTCCTGTTCCGGGCCGCGCGGCCATGGCGGCCATGGCGGCCGCTCCGCCCGGCGGGNCCTGCCCGTCCTCAGCCCCTGCCCGTCCTCAGCCCCTGCCTGCCCTCAGTCCCTGCCTGCCCTCAATCCCTGCCTGTCCTTAACCCTTACCTATCCTCACCCCCTACCTGTTCTCAACTCTTACCTGATCCCAGCCCTTACCTGTCCTCAGCCCCTGCCTGTCCCCAGTTCTTCTCCCTTTCACAGTTCAGACAGTTATAGTTAAGACTTGGTGCCGGGAAAATAGTTATTGGGTGATAATAAACAATATGGAAAGAGGTAGAAATAAATGTCTTGTCTTGTCTTGTCCTGTTCTGTGTGGGGGACTTGCAGAAGGCCAAACACACTCCAGAGCCAGGAGTGTCCCCCTCCACTGTCCAAGCAGGATGCAGCAGGACCTGTGTGCCCCTAGCTGCGTGGCTTCCTTAGCACAATGCCCTTAGGATGGGTCCTTGCAGAGAAGTGGGTGTACTTGGGTAGATTTGAGCAATCTCCTGGGTTTGTGGCTGTGCTTGGGGTGCAAAACCCTTCCCAGGGTGATGGAGCACTGCTTATGGCTTGGTGTCTTGTCACTTCTCATGTAGTCCTCTGTGTGTGGACAACAATGTGGCTTCTCCCAAACTCTACGTCCTGGAGCCATGGATTGCTGACCTCTTGGTGAACTACGAGCAGCTGGATGAGCATGAGAATTTCCTGGCTGGGCAGGTGGTGAGGGTAGGTACCCAGAGAGACTGTCCCAAAGTGCTCCAACAGCCTTTGAAACCTAAATTCTGGGAAGTGCTCAGTAGTTCCCAGTTTGGTGGCTGTGGATGTGCAGCTCTTCCTCCTCAACAACTCTGATTTTAATTTTTTTTTGAGGAAGAAAAGCTTGGTGTCGTGACCACTTTCCTGTGAAATTTGTTCCAGGTCTATGTATAAGAGTTCTTTTTTCCCCCTCTCCAATCTCTTGACAGGTCTTGAGTGACTCAGATGCTCCTGGCCAGCCTGGGGTCCTCCAGGATGCTGCGGTGCAGGTCTCTGATGGATCCTACTACATCCGTGTGGTCATTACACCCGAAGCTCTGCAGGCAGAGGAAAAGTGGGTTCCACCGTGACTTGGCATGGTTGGGACAGCAGTTCTCCACAGCTGCTGTGAGGAGCTGGGGCTCCTGCCTGGTCTTGTTTCAGGTTGTGTTAAGCTAAAGCAACCTCAGGGTGGGAAGTTGGTGTGAAAGAGCCGCCAAGAGAAGAAAGCTGGAATGCCTTTGCTCTGGTGTCTGCTGGTTGGGGTGGGCAGGGATCCATGGCAGAAGCTGAATGCTGTTAGAAGGGACTGTAGAGCCCTTGGGTTTTATGGAAGGAGCCAGAGCATTAACCTTGGTAGCCTGGGCTGCTCCTTCAGTGCTTTCCTTCCTTTCCCCATTTGGACACCCTTAAAATCTTGGGGTGTTGGTAGCAGAGCTGAGGCTAAGCAGCAGGAAGAAGCTGCTTTAGGCAGGAATTAGTAAGGAATAAGGAGCCCTTGGTGCCTGCTGCTCATGCTGAGACATGTTCCAGAATGTGGTTGGCAGAGCTCTTGTGGGAGCCCCACTGTGTGTTGTGGGGGGGGGTCTGGCTCTGTTCTTCAAGGCATTCCTGCTCTGCTCCTTTTCCAGCGCCCACCTGCAGCTCAAGCTTTCCAGCCTTAATTGCAGAATTATCGTCCTGCAGAAGTACACGGTGTGTTTTCAGGACGAGGCCAGGCTGGTAAGTGCTCTGAGGAGTGGAAGGAGCCTGTTCCTTTACCTTGCTGTGCTTCCTGCACTCTTGCCTGCTTCCAGCTGCTCCCAGGAGCTGAAGACAGGTGATGGCTGGCCTTTCATTTTTATCTGCAGCTTGTGTGGGTTCTGTGGCAGCAGACCTGGGCAGGAATGAGCACTCGCTGGGGATGGGGTGCATTATTTCCAGGGTCACCTGGCTGTCACCTCTGCCTGTTGGGCAGCTGCAGAAGGCCTGCATGGGCTGGTGGCAGAGTAGCTCACTGTCCCCCTGCAGGGGTTCAGAGTGTCCCCACAGACTCCCCTGGGCTGGCCTGCTCTGGGTGTGGCTGTCGCAGAGCCATCAGCTGACTCCCCTTTGAAGGGGGGCTGTCCTTTGTGAAGGGACCTTCTCTTACCCTGGAGGGGTGGTGGCAGAGCTGGGGTGGGTGTGGGAGTGCTGGTTGGCCCCAGGGGAGGCAGGGGCAGGGGTGGGACTCAGGTGCCTTACAGGCTCTGTCCTCCCCACAGGAGGACTGCGAGTTTTACCTCACGGCCCAGCAGTTCATCGTGCTGCCCATGCAGAGGCAGAGGATGGAATCATCTGATGGGTATGGCCCACGGGGTGGGTGCGTGGGGGCTGTGCTCAGGGGAACTTCTTCATCTTCCCCACAGCAGCGCTGACCCTGGGAGTCCTGATGTGACCTGCTTGTGGCAGTTCCTTTTGAAGGAGAGATTATCTCCAAGGCAAGGGAGAAGGGAGATGGGGATTTGGAAGGAATCAGTAACTGGTTTCTCTCTTGCTGCAGGAACCAGGACCCCACTGTGGCAAAGAAGATAAAGGAGCTCTGGCTGTAAGTATGGGGCTGAGGGATGTATCCAGATACCCTGATGAGAGTGTGCAATCTCAGACTGGGGTTAGAGCAGGCTGGCAAGGGCTGGCACAGGTCATAACCAGCTGCTGGTTAACCTGTGTGACTCCTTGCCCTGGAATGTGACAGAGTTGAGTAGACCATGGAAAATGAAATTGTGGTGGCACATTGCCAGCCTCTTCCTCTGAGCTAGGAGGAAACACCTGTGGGGAGCTTGTTCCTGCCAGTGCTGGGCTGCACAGCTGCGTGGGTGAGCCCTGCACAGCTCATTCTTCATCCTTGGAGATCTAGTACTGGAGATTCTCAGGCCTTCCATCAGTCCATCTTCAGGGGTGAGGCTCCCTGATGGCTGGCACACTGAGCATGTGGCCAGATCAGCACCCAGTGGGGGGATCCTCTACTTTCACAAGCTGTTTATTGCAATCCAGGGTGCTTGATCTGTGACCAAGAGCTGTGTGTGTTCCAGCCCTAACCTGGCTTTGTCTTCTCCTTGGTCATTACAGGAGGAATCTTGCTGTGAGGAGCGCTCCCAGCTCAGGTAAAGGGTTGTGGGGGGCATGCAGTGCTCTCACTGCCTGGGGGGGTCCGAGTTTCCTCACTTGGTCCATGTTAGCAGAGGTAACACAGACCTGGTCAGATATCACAAGTGTATGTTGCTAAGCCCAGAGCAGGAAGAGATAATGCTGACAGCTAAAGCAGAGTGGGACATTGCATGCCTGTGCTCATGCTGCTGGTCCAGGATGTGTGAAGAAATTAAATGTGGTCGCACACAGCCTGGCACAGCCTGAGAATCCTGCAATTCTTTCCAGGCCCAGCCTGGGAAGTTGCAGAGGGCTCAGGAGAAGAAATCAGTTCTCATGCTATTCTAGGAGAACAGAATATGTCAGGAATGAAAACAAAGATATGCACCTGTGGTTTGTGTTCAGCTCTGTGTGAGCTTTGTGATGTTTCACTTTCAGAGGATTGTTTCCTTTCTTTTACCAATCAGTCACTTGTTTGTCTTTATTTGACCGATGTGGTTTTACCTATCAATGTTCCCTATGAAAGTGTTGAGCTCTGCTCAAAATTAAACTCTTTTCCTTGATGCACAAGCCTGAATTATTGGAGTCATAATTGTGTTGCTGGAAATCTGGCAGCAACAATTAAAGATAGTTTCTAGAAGCAAAGAAAATGCAGAATTTTGGGTGTTCCCACAGGTTTCAGTGTCATGACAGTCACCAAGTCATGCAGCGGGGTAAAATTGTTTGCATGTGAGGCTTGTCTGAGTGCAGCTGTCTCCTCCACTGGTGTCTGTGTGTTCTTGCTCCAGAGCCCTCTGTCTCTCAGCTGATTGATGCCATAGGACAGAACCAGCTGGAGATTTTGAAGGAAACTGCTGAGAAATGCTTGGATTTATGGAAATCAAAGGAGAAGCCAGTGGAGGACGAGGTTCCCATCACCCAGTGGGAGGCAGAGCGCAAGAAGGAGGTCAGTCTGTCTGCTGGGACCAGCTGAGACAGGGCTGTGACAGCTTGGGGTGCTCTGGTGGGTGGGAGAAGGAAGGGGAAGGACAGTGGGCAGAGCTGGAGGTTTGCTGGGGAGGGAGATGGTGTTGGGGTGGTAGTTGCAGGTGGGCTTCTGCATCTGGAGAGGGGCTGTCCAGCACAAACCCTGTCATGTGTTCCATTTCAGCAGGGTGAGGACGTTTTCATGGTCCCAGTCAGCACCCTGGTGATCCCTCCTGAGGAGGATGCAGTTGTTTGTGATTCTTCTGAGGCAGCCTCTGCGGGGTACACAGGTAGGCAGTGCAGCATCTGGGCATGTGAAATGAGGAGCTCCCTAGAGTGGGGACTGCTCTGGGTGTGCCTCATGCTGGGGATATAACCAACAGTGCCTCTCTCATTGCAGATACAAGCCAAGCAGCTCCTGGAAAGAGTAGTGATGACAGGACAGTGCCAGGAGAGCCCAGTGTTGTATCCCAAACCAGCTGTGAGTACCAGGAGCTCCAGATCCTAGAATGGTTTGTGTTGGAAGGGACTGTAAAGACGATCTAGCCCCAGTCTGTGCCATGAGCAGGGACACCTTCCACTAGACCAGGTTGCTCCAAGCCCTGTCCAGCTTAGCCTTGAACACTTCCAGGGCTGGGGCAGCCATAGCTTCACTGGGCAACCTGTACCAGGGCCTCACCACCCTCACAGGGAAGAATTTCTTACAAATATCTAATCTAACCCTGCCCTCTGTCAGTGTGAAGCCCTTCCCCTTATCTAAAGTCCTTCCCCAGCCCTCTTGGAGCCTTTTTAGATACTGGAAGGTTCTCTGAGATCTCCCTGGAGCTTTCTATTCTCCAAGCTGAA
Source organism: Bombycilla garrulus (assembly GCA_013400315.1). NCBI lineage: Eukaryota > Metazoa > Chordata > Aves > Passeriformes > Bombycillidae > Bombycilla > Bombycilla garrulus. The sequence continues at coordinate 121,792 of VXBU01004424.1, read as the reverse complement.
TAACCCCAACTCTCTCAGCCTGTCTCCCTAGCAGAGGTGCTCCAGCCCTTGGATCGTCCTCATGGCCTCCTATGAACGCGCCAGATCCCATCCAGCCTTTAGTTTCCTCTACAGTTGACTCAGCCCATCTCCTTGGATTGAGTGGAGGAGGTACTGGTGTGGCCAGGTCTTTGGGAGACCTTGAGCAGGCAGGGAATTGTTCCAATCCTCCGGCTTCCTGAAGCTGCAGCTTTGGTTGGTTGTACTGGGAGCACAAGAACTCATTTTGCCATCACTGAACGTGAGTCTCCTGCCCTGGTGTGGGCTCCTCACTGGCTCAGGCTCAGCACCAGGATGGGTTTGTGTCACCATGCTCAGCTTGGTGTCACCAAGCTTTGCTGCAGAATCACCTGCAGAAGCTCCATGTAGAGGAGGAGCTGAAGGGAAGAACTGTCCTGGATAGTGCAGGGTGTAGGAGAAGGTCTTCTTCATACCTGCCTGCTCTCCGGGCAGTGTCTGCCTCTCCACCGCCTGCTGTATGAGATCTTTGAAACAGTCTCACTGGAATACACCACATTTTTGGGCTGGAAAGGGCTGCAGAGCTCCCTTCAAGAGCTGTCTCTCTCGGAGACCTGGAGCACAGGAGACCCACAGGGGATGGGCAGCTGCTTTCTTGGCTAAAATCAACCCTCCAGCTTCTTCATTGCAGGTGCTGCATCACCGACCTTGTCGGATAGCTTGGAGGAATCCCTGGACAACCCCTGGAACAGGATGCCCTCGTTGTCTTTGACCCCGAGCTCGTCAGATGGTGAGTTCCCATGTCCCAGGACATCCAGCCTGCCTTCCTGGCAGGAGACAGCTCCTCTCTTCTCAATGGGTGTGGCTCACCCTGGATGCTGGCTTGATTCCCCCTGGCCATAAAGCAGTGCTGTGGTGTTCCCATAGCCCTGAACCTGCATCATTCCAGCCCTGACACTCTTCCTGTGTGCCAGGACAGGTCCCACCACCATCCCCCTGCTCAAACTGACAATGCTTTTCCTCTTACTAGAGAAGACCTTTCAATCTGACCCTCCCCTGAAGACTGAGAAAGACGTGGCTGCTGACAGCAACACCACCGACCTGCTGGAAGTGTGTAGCCAGGGCTCTCCCGAGGGCTTGCCCCATGGAGAGCCAGTACAGACCTCCTCTCCCTCCCTGCTCCGCTCCTGCAGCAATCCCAGCCCGATGGAGATCAACACCAGTGAGGCAGCATCAGCTGCAGAGGCAGCCTGCGATACCCTGTGTGCCGACCAAGGCCCGCAGGGATCCAGGGGCTCTCAGGCCACCCTGCCCACTCTTTCTCCCATTCTTCCAGTCTTGCCCAGCAGCAGCTTGCAATCCCCGCCCAGCAGGACTCCTCGCAGGGAGCAGGCCTGCTCCAGTGGCACAGCTTCCTCTCCAGGTGCACTGAAGCCTGGACTGGCTGACGCCAGGACAAAGGAAGAGGAGACTGTGTGTGCCAAGAGGAAGCTGACAGAGGAAGATGAGCAGGGCCCCAGTGGGCAGCAGCATCTCCCAGGCACCTCGAAGGGCAGGGGGAGAGGCACAGGCAAGAGACTGGAGCTCACGAGCCCACAGGGTGCAAAGAAGAGCAGAAGGGAGACAAGACTGCGGCGTAGAAAGGAACTTGAGGAGGAAGAGGAGCAGGAGGAGGAGAAAGTGGAGGAAGAGGACGAGTTCGTGGAGAGACCACCCCAGTACCAATACGAGACACCAAGCCCTGAGCTCTGCCAGCAGGTACAATCAATCAGGTCAGTGCCATATCAGCCACAGCCTCATGGCTGTCCCTTGTTCCTGCAGAGGGACTCACATCCCTATAGTGAGTCCCCACCCTCTGCCTTACCCCTTGTCCCCAGTGGTATGTCCACAGCTGGGTTTCTTCTCACCCTGGCTCCTCCTGTCTGGTTCCTCAGGATCTCAAAGGCAATGTTGAAATGGGCATGCTGGATACTGACTGAAGAGGAGGAGGATTCCTGAGCCCAGCCCATCTTTTGTTCCTTTGTTTTTTCTATGGGTTCTGTCAAAACATTGGGAAGAGTGGTTGGTGGAGGGATGTGGGGACACCAGAAGCTCTGTGCCCCAGGGGACTGCGGAGTGGGCTGGCCTGGCTGCAGAGACCCTGGTTCCACGGGTGCTGGCATATGACTTGCTGAAAGCCAATACTCTCAGTGCTGGGGGGGGGAAAGCATTCATTCAGGAATGCCTATATGTGAGCCAGCATCCCTCTCCCACCTGTTCATTCTTTCCAAATGCCTTGTCCCAGCAAGTGGGGACAGGAGGTGACCCAGCGCCACCATAGCAGCGATGGCAAAGGCCCCACAACCTGATCCTGCTCCAAAGGTACTCCAGGAGCTTGGATGGTTTATTGGATAAGTTTAGGTGTGGTCCTGCACTGTTTATTACAAAAAATATCCGGCAGGGTTATGCTGTAGAAATTAAAAATTGTATATTTTTTTTAAATACACAGCTCTTGTATTAAAAAAAAAAAAAGGAAAAAAAACCCCAAAACAAGCATCTTGCTTTGTCGTAAACATCCGTGTAAGGAATGCGTTTGGTCCAGAGCAGAGGGCAACACAGGAGAAAGCCACTGGGGTGTCAGGATCACGCTGGTGCCGCTGGGGAGCTGCGGGGATGGAGCTGCGTGCTGGAAGGCGCTGGGTCGTGGTCCTGCTGATGGAAGCCTGCGTCTGGTGGGGGCTGGAGAGAGCAGTACCCCGTGGGGTCAGGAGCTGGAGTGGTGAAAGTGCCTTGGGCGCGCTTCCTAAAAATAGCTGGCTGCCTAAAATCACCGGCTCCCCCACTGCAGCTGAGGGCACTGAGGACTGCAACACCGCTGGATGTGTCCTGCAGGCTCTGACAGTCCCTGGGCGTCCTGGGCGATGCTGGTGGCCCGGCTGTCCCCATGGCGAAAGTTGGGTGATGCCATCATTGGCACATCCACGCCAGCCTGGTGCCCGTCTATCCTCTCTGCACCCCAGCTGCCAAGCACCCCGGCACGGCGCACTTGCTTGCAGGGTTTTATTGGGAACAGCGTGGTGACATGCAGGGGCTTCACTGTCCCAGGGCTGGCTCCTCCCGGCCCAGCACTGGGCGTCTTTGGTCTACGGCAGCTGAGTCTTGTGCATTCCCAACAGTTTGTGCCAGGGCTTGCGGCTGCTCACCCTCAGCGCCAGTGCCAGCCTGCGGCTCCTCCAGCCCGGCACGGGGCCAGTCCTGCAGCGTGGCACCTACAGAGGTCACAGGTGCTGGTGTGAATGGGGGGGTCCTTGGTACCCCAACAGCTGCTTTAGCAGGGAGGGGAACATCTCACCTTCAGCATCTGAAGTTGGTCCAGGCTCACCCTCCATCTCTGAGAGGGACTCGTGCTTGGTCCTGTGCCTGAGCACAGGCGAACGCCGCAGGCGCAGGGGAACGGTGCCCACTGGGAGAAACACAACCCAGCCCCATGTTAGGGTGGGGCACAGGGCCCTGGCTCCTGCTGGAACTGATCCCAGTGCCAAATACCCCTTGGGACCTTCCCAGCTGGCAGTGCCATTGTCTATCACCCACCAGCTGGGAGAGGCAGCGCCAGCACGCACGTGGAGCACCACCCCACCACCCCCCACCTCCGCTGGTGCTGGGTGCAAGGAGGGCTCGGGGTCCCACTTCAGACCCAACTTACTTCCCAGCTCCGCCGGGCACTCGGGCTCCCTGAGCTGCTCCTCGTGGACGGACAGTGCTCGGCGGCTGGGCCCCCGTGGCGCTGCCAGCCGTGCCATCAGCCGGTTGTCTGTGTGGGCAATGGGGAGGTGCCATTGGAGGACAGCCCACAGCACCCCGCTTGGCAGGTCCCATCAGCTCCCAGCACCCGCCGTGTGCTTGGCTCCCTGCTGCCCTCCATTCCCAAGGGCTCCAAGAACAGGCCAGCAGTGGAATGAGGCACCCACGGGCCCCTCGTGCATCCCTACCTTCGGTACTGGGCGGTGTGGGCAGGGTGGGCAGGGTGCCAGCACCCACCTCCCCGCCGTGGCTGACCCTCCGTGGCAGCACCGCCGGCACGTTCCTGCCCAGCCGTGGCAGGCTGCTGCTCCAGCCCTCCCGAGCCCCGGGCTCCGGCAGCCCGCTGGGCTCTGCTAGCGTGAAGGAGCGCCGGGGCTGGTCGGAGCTGGTGGCCGGTGGCTCAGCGGGCAGCTGCCTTCCCAGGGCTTTCCAGGCTGGCCGGGGCTCGGCGCCGGGCTCCGTCCTGGCAGCTGGGCTGCGGAAGGGTGCGTCTGTGGGGCAGGCAGGATGGAGCTGTGGGCGTCCAGAAGTGACAGCCCCAGGGATGGTTCTTGGAGATGGGAACCAGCCTGCAGGCAGCCCAGGGACTGGGCGATGGGCTGGGTGTCCATGCGCCATCACCAGGGATGGGCACCCGTGGGTGTAGGGCACCCTCCCGAGAGTGGGATTCTGCCCACGTGCCTGTGCCCACCGGTCCCTGTTGGCTACGGTCCCCATGCTTGGTGCTAGGAGAGGGGATAAAGACCTCTGCCCCAGGGGCTGGTGTGACCCCCCAGCATGCACTGCTGACCCACCTGTGGACACAGAGTGTGTGCGGGCCTTCAGGGATGGGGGGGAGTCCGCAGAGCTGTCCACGATGTCCCCTGCAAGCACAAGCCACCCGCCAGCATCAGTGAGCTGGGGTCTGCCCAGTGCCACCAGCACCCAACAAGGGGAAGATGGAGTGGGACCCACAGCCTGGAGTCCAAGGGGGCCTGCCCACGGCCACCCATGGGTGCCCAGCCGGATGAGGGTCCAGGTGGGGAGGGCACAGCTCCTCACCATCTGAGCCGGCTTTCTTGATCTCGCTGTCTTTGCTCTGCAAGGGGGGAAAAAGTGGTAAGGGGCGTGTCAGGGAGGCAGTGTCCACAGAGACAATGATTGCAGAGGGCAGAGTGCTGCTGCCAGGCCCTGGTGTGGCTGCAGGGGATGAGTGCATGCCAGGAAAGGAGGGACAGACTGACAGACGCCATGCGTTGTGTAGGAATTCTCCCCTTGCAGAGGGTTAGGTGACAGGGCAGAGGCTATGGGCAGTGGCAGCACAGAGCTGCCCATCCCAGTGGGGAGATGTCTCCCACTCTATGGACCACCATCCCCTACCAGCCCAGAGGGGCAGGGTCCATCCCAAAAATGGAACCAGTCCCCACCTGCTGCTTCTTGCTCTCAGCGGCTGGGCCCTTGGTGACGCCGATGCGATGGAGCATGACCTGCACGCGCTGCTCGAAGGAGCTGGACAACTCCCCCTCGCTCTTCTCCAGGTGTCTCTTCTGCAGGAGAGACACAACCCTGCCAGGACCATGGACCCACCACAGCACCTGTGGCACCCTCCTGCCTGCGGGGCACCCACATTCCCAACCCCGGGTGTGCTGCCAGGAGATGGTGACATGGACACGAGCCAGTGGGGATATCCCCAGCCATCACCCCAGTGTCCCCATGTTCCCTGGTAACCCCACTGGCATCCATGGGTTGGAGCAGCACCCACCAGGTGAGCTGAACGGCAGTGGTGGCTTTGTGACCGTGATAGTGCTTACCTTGTCATGCCTGACCCCCAGCGCGTCCTCGTCCTCTCCGGACAGCAAGATGAGTGACTGGGATTTGCCCTCCCGAGAGTACTTGGGCCGGATCCTCCGGGCAGAGTCAGGGGTCTGGCAGTGCTCAGGCTCTGCGTGGGGCTCGGCAGAGAGCCCCCCCTCCTCTGATTTACTCAGGGGCTTTCCTGGCTCGCCTGCCTTGCTGGGGGCTCGTAAAATGTCACTGAGCATCGAGCGCCTGCTCCTAGGGGCAGTGGGACCACCCTCAGGCTCCTTCTCACACCTCGAGCCCCGGCTGGATTTGGGTTTCTTGAAGGCAAAAAAATTCCCAATTTTCTTCTTGAGGGTGCGGGAACCAGAGGGAGCCAGAGGGGCTGATCCCGGGCAGGTCTCTGGAATCGTGGGGCTGGGGAGAGATGAAGCATTGGAAAAGGTGAGCTCCAGGCTGCCAAGAGGTAAGGGATCAGTTTTTTCTCCCTGCCCATCGTAAAGGGATGGATCCAGACCCTGGACACTCCACCTGAGATGGCAGCATCCTGGCAAGGGCACCCATTCCCAGCATGGTTCCCATGGGTGCTGCCTCATTGCCTCCCCACCGCGAAACAGACTCCATGGCCGCATCTGGCACACCATGACTGCCACCCCACTCCTCTTCCCCCAGCCTTGCCCTTGGCGATATCCCTGCGTGTGCTGCTTTCCCCAGCATCCCTTTTGCACTGAGACCAGCAGCGTTTGCAGGGAGGCTGCTGAAACCTGGGGATGGGCAGATGAGGGGCCCTGAGCAGCCCCAGGCTTACGGCAGTGTTTCTGTGATGAGCCTCTTGGCAAAGAAGTCCTCCAGCCCCTCGTCCACGCGGGTGATGCTCCTGTCCTCGCTGTTCTCACAGGCCACGGGCTGCACCTGTGAGTGACAGCTGCTGTCAGCCCAGCACAGGGCAAAGGTGCCCCCAGGCAGGAGGATGTGTCACCCACAGCGGGCATGAACAAGTGGGTACCCTTGCAGGATGGGGGCTGGCACGCTCCATCTCATACCCAGCATTGAAGACAAACCATGGTGTCATCAGCTGCATCCAAACTCTAATCCTGCTCCCTCCCTTGAGCACTGGGAGGCCCAGGCAGCCCCAGACTCCTGCCAACCTCTTTCCCACCATAGTGGCTGAGGAATGGCGCTTGTACTGTGGGAGAAGCCCTTGACAGGGATGGTTCTTCCATGTGAGCTCCAAGAAAGGGACCCCTGCGCTGCTGGTGGGTGATGGAGCAGGTGACCTGCAAGGACCCGTATCTGCATCCTTCAGATGTTTCAAGTCCAACCTTGGAGTGCCACCACAGCCTGCATGAGAGCCGCCTGCTCCATCCCCATAACAAAGTGGTCCAAGCCACGGCCAAGCCTTCCTCCATGGCACCTTCCTCTCCCTGGCATGTGGCACTGCATCAGTGGCTTCCTATCGATGAGAGGGAGGCGCTTCCCCATCGGTGGCATTTCAATCCATAATGACTTTTCATTACGGCTGGATTGATGCCGCTCAGGAGCCGTTCCAGCCATCTGAGATGTGCTCTCCCTGTCACATCATATCCATCAAAGCCTGTCCTTGCTCAAGCCTTGGCCCACCCTGGGTGCCAGGCGTGCCTGTCCCACTGCAGGGTGATTGTCCCTGGGCCCTGCCAACCTCCAGCACCCACCCTGCCAGTGGGACACGGCTCCTGCGTCCCCTCCTGCCCCGTGCCAGCCCTGATCCCACCACAATCCAAGGGCAAGCAGCACCACGGCCGTGCGAGCCAGGGCTTTCCAGCAAGTGAAAGGATCCAGCTGCATCACGGTGGCACGGGGATGAGGTGATGCCAGCAGGATCCAGCCCCAGGGACAGTGACAGAGCTGGACTCGCCACTGACTGCACCCAAAAGTTACTTTTCCTTTGGGAAGGGGGGTGCAAAAGCAGGATCCCCACCCAGTCGCCTGTTGGATGGGGGGAGCACAACCCACCTCATCACGGCTGGCAGAGCCCCACCAGCATCACCGGGAGCTGTGGTGGCCACCAGTGCTTCAGGGATGAAGGATTTTGGATAAGGGGGAGCAAAAGCAGCTCAGGAGGGAAGCAGCTGGAGCCATTGCCGAACACATCGCTGGCCCTCTGCACCCAAACTCTGCAGGATTTCTCATTCCTCTCCTGGCTCCCACCACTCGGCATCCCCCAGTGGGGAGCAGGAAAGAGGATGGATGATTCTCCTCGCCCCCCCCAGCCCCCTGCCCATCCTTTCAGGCTGCCCCCCTCTGAGGAGGAGGCTCCGGCAGCAGCTGAAATGCAGAATAATAAACCCACCGCGTCTTTGCGCATCTCATTTTCCTGCCTTGCAACAAATACTGACCGCAATAATTCACCCAAGCGGAAAAAAAAAAAGGGAAAAACACACCGAATACACCCCCCCTCCCTTGCCAGCCGTGCCCCCCTTACATTTGGCTTGCTGGGCGGCTGCCTGTGCCGGCGGTTGGGCCGGGGCCTGGCTTTGGTGCAATGCTCCAGCTTCTCGCCGGCGGTCGGCAGGTCCATAAGGAATCCGGTGGCGGTGGCAGGCTGCGTGGCGGGGAGCGAGCCGCTCGCAGGCTCAGCATCCTTTGTGGAGGCAGGGCGTGCCGGCGGCGCGGCGGGGCTGAGTGACGGCGGCGCCCGGTGAGCTCGGAGCCCGCTGGCGTCTCGACCCGCTGCCGGCTCCAGCTCCGAGACACCTACGAGAGGCGACAGGGTCCCTGTTGACACCCGCCCTCGCCAGGCCTCCCCATCATCATCATCACCATCATCATCACCGACGCCGTCACCTTCGCCCACGCGAGGAGGGTCAGCGGGGCACCGGCTCCGCCGCGGGGAGGGGAGCGCGGCCGTGCCCGCCAGGAGCGTGCGTGGCGGCTTTGCGACGCAGCCCGGGATGGATCCTGCCACCGCCGCTGGAGGTTTGCGTGCGGGGGATGATGCTGCGGGGGGATTGTGGGGGGATGCTCAGCCAGGGGCCGGGCCGAGCCCCGCAGCCAGCCCTGAGACCTGCGGCAGCTCAGCCGCGAGCTCTGCCAGCCTGGCCAGGCGAGCAGCACTCACAAACACACCCGTATTGCTCTGCAGGCAGCCCCCCCCACATACCGTCTGTACCCTCTGGATGGGTGACAGGGTGCTGCGGGGCTCAGGGATCCCCTGGGGACACAGGGGTGCTGAGTGCTGGAGTCCGCCTGAGCTCTGCTTTAGCCAAAGCAGAGTCACCCATCAGCTACTCACTGTCTGTGCCCCCCCTGAGATTCACTCCCCTCCCAGCCACGCAGGGCTCTGGGGGCAACACTGGCAGCAAGGGAGACCCATGGGCAATATCCTCTCCCCAAGGCTGTTAGGTGAGTGGGTGATGTCCATGCTCAGCGTGGACCCTGGGATGGCTGTGGGAGATACCACGGCTGCCACAACCACAGACAAACCTCCTACCCCTAGCTGGCTGTGTGGGGAGAGAGTTCAGGGCGTTTACTCCACTGCCCAAGGGCACTGAGCCAGCTGAGGCCCAAAACCAGCACAAGAGCAAGGTCAAGGTGAGTTTTCCCCACAGACCCCCACCACGGTACTGGGAGAGGCTCTCTGGAGGCTCCAGACCCTGCTGCCCTCAGCCCATCACTCTGGGGGGCTCTGACTGTGAGCCCCTGCCCCTGCCATGCCCCATGGAGGCAGCGTGGCACCCACTGAGCACAGCACAGGGACAGTTCCACCGTGACCTTACTTCTCACAGTTGGTGTGGGCCGAATGCTCCTGAAATGCTTGTTTCTCCTCCGCAGGGCCATCTTGTACTGCAGGGAGAGAGGGATGGTGGCAGCTCCAGCACGGACAAGCTGGCTGTGCCAGGAGGCATCCCACGGCAGCCAGAGCCAGCCAGGCTTTGCCCAGTGAGGGGTGCAATCCCTCCATCACCCCCAGGCTCCCAGGGCTGCACCCCCTAGCCTTGTCCCAGCTCTAAAACTATCCCCAGTGCTTGACTGGATACTTCCCCATCCAGAACCCTGCACTACACTGGATCCCAGGTCCCAAAGCAGCAACAGCAGGACAAGGTACAAGCAGCCAGGCCGACACAAGGACACGTTCCTGGTGCCAGCAGCATGGCCTGGCAGGTTAATGGTCCCATTCCCCAGCACTAATTGCCTTAGCACTGCCCTGGGGGTGCCGGGGGTGCGTGCACCCGAGAGGCTGCGGCATTAAGCCTGGCATCATCCGCTAAGGCGGATAAAGGGCGGCTGTACTGCGGGCATCACGTGGCGGCAGCGGGTCCAGACCCTACCTCCTCTGCGGCCAGGTCCGGAGGATTCCTGCCCCTCGCCAGCGCCGTGGCATCGTCCTCAGCCAACTCCGGCAGCAGCGCCAGGAGGTCGAGTCCCTGCTTGGAGAGGCTCTCTGCCTAAAACCATTAGGAAGCGCTTAAATTATCCCAGAGGCTGAAGCGAGCTCAGCTGCCCTGTGAGCTCCACGCTGCTCTGCTCCCTACCCACGGCTGGGATTTGTGAGCGGATTTAGGCCTGATTAGCCGGTGTCCAGCCCAGTGCAGCTGCCCTGCTGCAGGAGTGGCCTGTGCCTGGCATCCCCCCAGCACCCCTCACCACACAGCACTGGGACTGTGCTCAGGGCATTAATGTTGCTGTGACCACACTGGGAGAGGATTACCTGGGAGAAAAATCAGCCTGGGTGGGAATTGTCCTGTTTCCCAGACTGCAAATCCATGGTCACAGCATTGGAATCCAGGTACTTGGACGGTGCTGGGTACCCAGACCCCCATCCTGCATCCCAGCCCCACATCCCCATCCTGCAGGTGCTGGCAGTCCCCAGCACTCACCAGTTTGCACTGGGCTGTGGTCAGGTCTCCCAGCACAGCATCCACGATGCAGTCAGCTACGGCAGCTGTGACGGACAGCTTGATTTCACTGGGAGCAGAAAGAAGGCTCTCAGGGCCAGCACCCACTAACCCTGCAAGCCGTGGGGCCACCTCCCCAGGGAGGGCTTTGCTGAAGAGATGGATGCTTGGCTGTGGCACACACAGGGGCTCCCAGCTGCCCAAGTGCTGCAGCTTGCTGGGTCTGTGGTGGCAGAGCAGGAATGGGAGTAGGCACTGGCTGGGATGGAGAGTGCCAAATGCATCCCATTGTTGGTGATCAGGACCAGCCAAGGGGATGTGCCTGCAGGAACATCACCCCATGGGTTTCCCCAGCACCCTAGGGACTCATCCAAGGTGGATCCAAGCAGGAAGCAAAGCTACAGCTGGGAAAACACAGCAGCAGGACCCAGCACACCGCTACCACAATGTGGGAAGAGAAGAAGTCGGTAGAGACCCCCCCAGAAAGCTCCTGTGGCCCCAGGGGTCAGTGCCAGTGGCTGAGAGAGAAGGAGGAACAGCACTTCACCCACTTCAGCTTGCTGAAGACGTCGGTGACCATCTGGTCCAGGACAGCGCTGAGGCTGAGGTGCTCCTGGAGGCAGATCCGCTCTGACATGGCATTGACCAGCTGGTCCCTGACCCCGCTCTTCTGCACCACGGCGGGGCACAGGCCGTGCGCCGTGTCCAGCACCGCCTGCATGATTGCCTGGTGTGTGGGGAGGAAAGGAAGGTTTCAGTTCTTATCCTATCAGTATTCACATGGTTTTCAGCAGAAACCACCCCCTTATCCTTGGGCCAGGACTGATGAACATCCCGTGCTGCCCATGGGCGCCCACCTGGATTTCCCTGCTGCAGGTCTGCGATGCTTCCTCCGTGAGACACTCCAGCTTGTGCTGCAGCTTGCCATTCTGGTAGGGGGTGTTTCCTGCCTCATACAAGAGGGGCAGGATCTGACACAGGAAGAAAGACAGTGTGGATCATCCCATGTCACCTCATCTTCTCTTCCCATATTTCCATACACAGCCTGCCCCATGGAAGAGCATCACCCCCATCAGCTGGGGAGACCCAGTGATCTTTTGGCTTTGCTGGGCCAAGGTTTGGGCATTGTCATCCCTCACAGTGTCCCCTCAATTTTCCCCCACCAACCACTGACTCTCCTTCCCCTCTTGCACCTCACTACACTGCTGCCTGCATCAGGGAGACCCTTAACCAACCCTTTCACCACCTTTCCAACATCAGAACTGTCCTCTTAAATCCTGTCTCTGCTGGATTAAGTAACCGGGGGGAGCTGGAGAGTTAAGGAAAAAAGAGAAAGGAGATAATTTGAAAAGAAGTAGAGGATAAAAAGGGTCAATGGGGAGAGAGAACAAAAACCAGGAGGATCAAACCAGGTCTGAGAGAGCCAGGAGCTGCCAAGACAACATGATGGATTTAGTCACGGGCTGATGGAGCGCTCTCATTGCTGGGGTGGGATGAAAGTGTCCCAGGGAGGGACCCCTCAGGGATTCAGGGAGGTTTCTCACCAGGGTGGGCATCTGTGGGTTGCAGGGTGTTCTCAAAGCTGGAGCACCCATCTCTCCCAAGGAGGGATGTGTGAGCATGGGATGCCAGAGGAAGAGGGGTTGTAACAGCTGTGTGTCTCTGGGGCAAGGGGATTAAGAACATTAAGATCTTTGTTCTAGAAGGGAATTCAGAAACTCTCAGCTGCTCTTTGATGTTTGCAAGTGCTCAGTGGTGTCGAGCTGTTGCATCGGCATTCTGGAATTCCCTGACTGCTGGTTAATGATGTCATTAACTAATCAATGCCCTGCTTCGATCCTGAATGGATGCCGGGTGAGCTGAGGGGGCTCCCACCCTGTGGACTCACACTGACGGAGAGGTTGGCATTCCTGATGGCCTCCTCGGCGCAGAGGATGTCCGTCTCCACCTCTCTGCCCGTGCAGGTGCTGAGGATGTCGACGTGCTTCTGCACACTCAGGCAGATCTCATTCACCATCTGGAGCACAGAGAGGCTGCGTCATGTGCCCGCGCTGGAGCAGCACTGCCAGTTCCCCTCCCTGCCGTGACTTCCCCAAAGAAGAGTGTGCTCAGAGGGGGCACAGGCAGGTTACAGCCTCCGAGAGCATCCCTGCCTAATAACCAGGGATGCACACGGCAGGGATTTGCTGTCAAGAGGGCGCAGGGGGCAGGAACACTCTGTATAGGTTAGCCTAGCAGCAAGTTATCCCAGCAGTGCATACGCATGAAATGCATGCATGCAACCAGCAGGATTCCAGGAGATCTACTTTTCATCTGCCCCCACCCTCACCACAGAACTATGAAATGGTTTGGATTGGAAGGGATCTTAAAGGTCCTCTCATTCCAGGTCCTTCCACTAGACCAGATTGCTCCAAGCCCAACCTGGGCTTGAGCACTTCGAGAGATTTGGCATCCACAATTTCTCTGGGCAACTTGTTCCACCCCTCCAATTTGCTCTGCCTTCCACTCAAGAAAGGTTAAAAGGGTGTTTTGCTGTTTGCAAGAGCTCACATGAGCAGGGTCGTTTGAGGCAGGGGAGGAGCAGCCCCATGCAGCAATTTGTCCCTCAAACCTGTTCGGAAGAGGTGGTGAGGATGCCCTGCTGCAGCCGGAAGGTCTGTGCCGGCAGCGTTTGCCGCAGCTGGTTTCTCGTCAGGCAGGACTGGAGCTGCAAAGGTAAGAGGCTGTGAGCAGTGATGGTGGCCCCTGGCCCTCATTCCCCAGCCCACATCCCCCCACCTTGTGCACGGCCTCCTCCGTCCTCTCGGGGTTGCTGCGATAGGCCTGCGCCACGTCGCTCATCGGCAGCGGCATCGACTTGAGCGTGTAATTCCTGCGAGGCAGAGCGGGCTGAGCAGGTGCTGCTGCACCCAGGGCTCATCCCCCCTGTTCATGTCCCCAGAGACATGACACGGGCCCAGAGCCCGCCCAACAGCAGCCTGGACGCTGTCCTGAGGGGCAGCCCTGGAGATGAGGATGGCCAGACTCTGGCCCTCAGCAGACCCTGGTGGGGCGGCAGTGACCGCCTGCCCAGGCTCTCCATGCACCCCTCTTTTTTCAGACTTCCAGAGATCTGCACAGCCAAACACCAGACAGGGTGGTGGGTGTGCTCAGCAGGTGAACAAACTCTACCCAGATGTCACGGGCAGGGAGGAGAGGAGCATCAATCACACCCCACCAACAGATCCCCCCGGGCTCACTGGGGGCTCCTTGGGTGACGTGAGGCTGTGCTGGTTGGGATGCAGAGCCCAGGGGTGTCCCTGAGCTTGGTTATGGGGCTGTCATCACCAAATGGGTGTCAGGATGCTTTTCTGGCTGCAAGGCCAGAGCTGTGGACCAACTCTCTTGGGACATGTATGGAACTGTGGGATGGCCTTGCCATTCAAGGGGAAAAAAGGCCCTGGGGACAGTGACATGCCAGTGACAGAAGCTATTTTGCATGGCAGTAACAAGCCAGGACCAAGAGGCTCCTTCCTTACCTCTCCAAAGCTTGAGCCACCTCTAGGAGCCCATGGGCAGTTGTGTTGTTCCTGTCCCAAAGCACAGTCCTGCAGAAGGAAGGACCTGGGTGAGCCCTGCCCACACACACAGCGCCCTGAGGTGGGTGCCAAGCAGAGTCAGCCCAAGGCTGACCCCAGGCATCACAGAGCCTAAAAGTGGGCTTAAAAATTACAATCTTCAGTATCCAAAACCTAAACTTTGACTTTGCAAGGAGCTACAAATTAGGTGTGTGCCTGGAGGGAGTGAAGGGCTGGGAGGATAAATTCAGCCCCATCCTGTGGGCAGGGACAGATGTTTCACAGAGGAACAGCCCTGGCTAAACACCATTCCCTGCCCTCTGCAGACACCCCTGCTTTGGCTTTGTGTACACAATGTGGTCAAAAACGGTGGTTTAGGAACTGATGGCAGAGCGTGAGGTGAGGGCAGTGGCCACAAAGGTCTGTCTGAGGCATGCTGGGCTGTGCAGGAGCCTGGAAAAGAGGTGGCAAGCACCAGGGCAGGGATTGAGCTGCTCTCTTGTCCTCATCCACACCCCTGCCAGCACTGTCAGCACTGACTGCCACGGGTGCAAAATGCAGTCACAACCTCCAGCCACGCACCAGGAGTGGTCCAGGACCGCATCCATGGCCACCAGGAGCCACGACAAGCCTCCCCTGATGGCATCAGCATCACAACCATCACAGCAGGGCCACAGGGCCACCCACAGGGTGTTACAGAGCTGCTGCTACCTGAGCTTGGTGTTGATTTGCAGGGCCTTGGCCAGCATCTTGGCCCCCGTGTCCCCCATGGCGTTGCCACTGATGTCCAGGGAGACGAGGCTGGTGTTACTGCCCAGGGCACTCAGCAGGACGTTGGTTCCCAGTTTGAGGCGCGACTCAGCCACAGACAGCGACTGGAGAGGCTAGGAAAGGACAAGGAGGGGGACAGGTGGCCAGGACATGTCAAGGTGTATGTCACCCTTCAGACACAGCCTCCATCGCTGTCCAGCAGCCTCTGGGCTGGTTTTGGAGAGAACAAGGGATGCTGAACCCCAAGAAACAAGAGGGCAATGAGTGCTCAGGCAATGGGCTGGATTTAGCTCAGATGCCTGGCAGGCAGTAAGGAGAAAAGAGAGGGTTTTTGGGAAAGCTGTGCTGAATCCAGGTTACACCAAGTGTCTCCTTCATGCCTTTAGCCAGACACAGGCTCCCATTTTCCCAGATGAACGGGAACAGCTCCCACTTCTCTGTCTGAGCTTCTGCTTCAGACTAAGGAAAAATAAAAGCAGAAGGACTTGAATGGCAGTGGGAGAGAGGGAGGATTGCTCCCAGCCTGTGTGGGAGGGATCTGGATGGCACCCCAGCATGGAGGCTGCACAGTGGTGGCTGAGGGTGACCAAGAGCTGGACTTACACAATCCTCCTCCTGGGTGAGCTGGACAATGCGGTGCAGGACATCCAACAGACCTTCCCTGCAGGAGAGATGGTCTGGTCAGGGGTTTCTTGTGCGTGTCCTGGGGCCACAGAGGCAGCTGGCAGAGCTCTGTCCTCCCTCCCACTCTTGCCTGGGCTATGACCCATCTCTGACACTGCACAGGGGCTGGCAATGGTGACTCTCCGTGCTGTGTTGGAGCAGCCAGGATGGGCAGGCAATTGCTACCAGCCCATGGGCTTTTGATGGGGAGAGAGAGTCAAGGTGGCTGCACCAATCCTGGATGGCTCCTGGAATGGAACCCGGGCGCTGCCGCTTTGCACTCACTTGGATTTGATGTTGAAGTTTTTCCCCAGGGAGACGTGCCTTATGGATTTGCTCCTGCCAATGGAGAGCACCAGTGTCACCATGTCGGGGTCAAAGCCTGCAGGAGACGGGAGACACCCACCAAGATGCTCCAGCAAATCCATGGAGGTGGCACCAAGGTGGTGCCCCACAGGAGACCTGCACAGCCACCAAGCTGCCACAGTGCCATGCTGGAGATGCCCAGGGAAGTTCCTGAGCATCTTTCTCCCTTCCTGGCTTCCCCAAGGAGACTGAAGACCTGTGCAGAGCTGGGGCCCCTGAGAAATTACCTCAGGGAAGGAGCAGCCACTGTGGGCACTCCTGATATGGGGGTGCCAAGGCTGTGCTGAGCCATGGGGGCACTAAGGGAGCTGGCACTTGCTTTCTGCCACCCCTCAGGGATGTGCCCCCCACCACCCTGCACAGATTTCAGGCAGCTGCCTGCACTCCCACCCTCCTGGCTGCACCATCCCCAGGGAAATGGGGCAGACACAGGCAGGGATCTGCTCACCCAGCAGCTCAACCAGCCAAGGCACGAGGCACCAACACCCACCCATGGGCTGTCCCTCCTGCACAGAGGTGCTCTACTGGGAAAGCCGAAAATAGAAGCATATTTTGGCAAAGGTTGACCAGAGATTTTGGGTGAGAGCACAAGCTTTTGGAGCATTGGTGTCCTGAAGGACTGCAAACCACATCAGCTTTCCCAGAGCCATTTGGCTACTGAGGAGTTGCACGGCCTGCTGTGAGATCTTAGCGAGGCTGTTTGAAAGTTTAGGGCCTTCTAGGTGAAATAACAACTGGCAGAGGTGACCCTTGTGATGATTAGGATCACCTGCCCATGGATCACCTGCCCATGGCTTGGGAGGCCACAGCAGGACAAGGCTGGTAGCAGAGGCTGCAAACACCTGCAGAGAGGTGGAAGAGTTTCTGCCCAGGGAAAGAAACCCTTTGAGTGCTTCAAACCCCGAACCAGCGACACGAGACCACTTCAGATTCAGTGAACTGAAGAGGACTGTACCAAGAAAGATGTGAAATGAGAAATTTTGGCAAGCCTTGAGGCAGGAGGGCATAAAGAAATCACCCCACTCCCTGTGCTGGGTGACTGGACATGAAGGTCTGGGAGATGGAGGAGAGAGATCTTCTCCCAGGCCGGGAAAAAGCAACCTACCATTGTCAGACAAGTCTAGGTGACTGATGGAGCTGGCATCGGGGATGAGATCCTGGATGACTTGGGCCCCCGCTGATCTCAGCTTGGAAGAAACAGCAAGACATCAGTACAAGGGGAGGCAGTGAGCCCTGCAAATGAGATCCTTCTGTCGGGGAGGTCAGACAGGGTCAGACCTCCCCACACTGCCACAGCGGGACCCCCTGGCTGCAGGGTAGTGCCCATGGCTGCTGGACCCTCACCTCACAGCTGCTAAGATCCAGGTGCAGGTCACTGATGTGACTGTTGTCTGCCAGCCCTTGCAGCAATGCCCTGGAAAAGTCACCAAAAGTCACCAAAGCCGCCCATCAGGGCAAGAAATGGGGGCACCAGCGATGGGGCACCCCCAACAGCCCAGGCAGTGGGAGTGGGACGCTGGAGAAGGCATCCTTCCCAGAGCTCTGCCTCTCACAGCCCCTTCCATCCATCCTCCCCACCAGCCCTGACCCCGGTCTCCCCAGGCCACGCTCACCCCAAACCCATTCCCGCAGCCCAACCGCACCTTACGACATCGGCTGGCAGCTTGGTGCCTGCCAGGGAGACGTGTCTGAGGGAGCAGGCCTGGCTGAAAAACTCCTTGATGTCAGGGGAGATGGTTTTCACCCTCCTGAAAAGGATGGGCACAACATGGCAACAACTGGAACCCAGCACCAGCCACCCCCTGGACACCCCACAGTCCCAGGGCCTACCTGTGGGAGTACACGTTTTTGGAGAGATCCAGGTGGACGAGGCTGGTGTGGGATCCGTGGACCAGGGCTCCAAAGAGCTGCCAGGGTGGGGATGTGAGCCGTGTGGAGGAGGACCCAGAGGTGCTGCAGCCCCTCACACAGCCCGGGGGTGGAGGGGGACTGAGGGCTCACTGCCAGGACCCCCTGCATGGTACTCACAGCATCCAAAGGACAGTCTGTGCCGGCCAGGCTAAGGTGGGACAGCGAGCGGCAGTGGCGGAGGAGGCTCTGCAGGCTCTGTGAGCAGAGGGGGCTCAGCAGCTTTGCCCCTGAGTGCCACCCTCCACCCTGCAGGCCTGGAATCCCAGTGCCAGCCTGTCTCCTCCCTCCTGCTGAGCACTGGGGTGAGCCATGCACACAGGAACCCACTCTCTCGAGGGAGACATCCTTGCTCCAGATGGCATCTCCCACACTCCCACAAGGAGATGCAGGGGGATGTCCCCAGAGTGTCCCCAGCTGCTCCCAGGCAGGCACGGGTGTTGCAGCCACGGTGTTCCCATCCCTGGGGTGCTGCAGGGCAGGGCTCAGACCAGAGGGGACCAAAGCCATCCAAACCACACTGGGGACAGTCTGAGCAATGCCACCACCCCATCACAGCATGTGTACTCACACTGATGTCATCCCCAGCCAGGGTGCCGGGGTTTCCAGACAGGTCCAGGTGCCGCAGGGAGAATCCAATGGCTTTGTTATCTGTGAGGGCCCTGCACAACGTGCTCATCCCTGCTCAAAGAGAGGGCGAGAGAAGGCTCTGGGCTCCCTGCACTGAGAGAGCCACGGAGCAGAGCAAGGGAACTTTCCTCCAGCTGGGACAGCAGGACATTGCAGGGTGTCCCTGCAGCCCCTCCAGTCACCCTTTTGTGGAGTGGCAAGGGCACCTGGGCTCTACCTTTGGCTGTGAGCATTGTCCTGGCCAAGCTAAGGCTCTGCAGGCCCTTGGAACTCTTCTCCATGTGCCGGCTGAAGGCAGTGACCCCTGATGAGAGCAGAGAGCTCTGAACGGCTGTGCCGGCACCGCTGGGTGTCCACCCCACCCTGAGCTGCAGCCTCCAGGACAGGAGGCAGCTACTGGTGGGATCTGGAGTTGAACATCAGTTTTTGTGGATGTAAACTCATCCCAGCCCAGAATTTGAGTACCTCTGTCATCCAGCTGGTTGCCAGTGAGGTTGATGGTGTGCAGGACAGAGTCGGGATGGCTGCTCAGTGCCTGG
Source organism: Bombycilla garrulus (assembly GCA_013400315.1). Taxonomy (NCBI): domain Eukaryota; kingdom Metazoa; phylum Chordata; class Aves; order Passeriformes; family Bombycillidae; genus Bombycilla; species Bombycilla garrulus. The sequence continues at coordinate 102,928 of VXBU01004424.1, read as the reverse complement.
GCCATCCTCTGCACAAAGTCACTGTGGGGAGAAGGGTCACCCATCTGAGCAATGCTTGGACACCTCCAGGAAACACAGCCACCAACCCTGCAGTCTTACAGGGACATGCCACCAGCGTGAGGCAGACCTGGCTCCCCCTGAGCAGCCAGAGGGAAGCAGAGAATCTCCAGGGGTGGGTGGTACTCACTGCCCTCCCAGACTGCAGGAGCCTCTGCTCCCTGAGCTTCCCAGTGTGGAGGGGATGAGCCCCCAGCCCCTGGCACAAGGGTCCATGCAGGGAGCTCCCTGCTCCATGCACTGAGGGAAGAACCACCAGGCTGCCAAGATCCTGCTCATCACTGCCTTGCAACACCTTCACTTACGCTTTCAACCCACTGTTCTCCAGCACCAGCTCCTCCAGGGTCACTGATTTGCTGAGCATATAGAGCAGCTGCTCTGAAATCTCCTGATTCTGGCAGGGAAGAAGAAAGCCTTTCTGGGAACCTGGCCACCTCCAGTGCATCCAGAGCTGCAGCACCGGCACTCACCAGCTTGAAATCCTTGCAGGAGAGCTTGGTGAACCACAGGTTGAAGGACAAGGCAGCAACACTCAGCGCCACATCCCTGCAGGGTGACAGGGATGAGGGGGTCAAGGGCCAGGATGAGCCAAGGCTAGTCCCAAATGGGTGACCCAAAACACCCAGCTGGGGTGTGTCCCAAGAAATCCAGCCCCAGGGTGCCCCAAGACACCCAGGATGCCAGAACACACCCATCCCATGGTGCCCCAACACATCCAAACCCGAGGTGCTCCAACACAACATTTAACAGAACAGGACTGGGGATTGTGGGTTTAAGTTAACCCACAGGTACAGATCATCTTCCCCAGATTATTCCCTTGGGGAAAATAAAATTAATCAAAATATTTGCATGCTTTTATCTAAACCTCGGTGGTTTAAATTCTTTTTAACTCTGAGCTCTCATGTGAGCAGCACCACACGTCTTGGTTGAATGGAAACAAGTTTCTTTTTTACTTCCTCATCCAAAGAAATCTCTAAAACGGTCTCCTTTTTGGTCAGCTGAACACAGATCCTCTGTTCCCCAAAACACTCAGCCCAGAACTTTGACTCACTGAGCCCAGCCTGGCAGCTGCCTCCCCTGAGAGCTGAGCCCTTGCTCCATCTTTCTTGGTGTGGAGACATGGCTGAGGCTCCCAGGGAAAACTCCAGGCACAGCTGGAGCTCACAGCCCCGCTGTCAGGTTATAATCAGTGATAACAAGGTTATAACAGATATCTGGGGGGGCTGGCAGGGAGCAGTGCAAGTGTCAGGGCAGCAAGTGGCACCAGCTGCTTTGCATAGGGAAGCACCTGACAGCCACGAGCTGCAAGAAGCTGCCGTGGCACTGGGTTTTCAGCCCTATAAACAGCTCTCAGGCTGATCTAAGAGTTAAAAATGAGCGGAGAGGCTGCCTAGACTCTCAGCTGCTGCCCCATGGGACGGGACTCAGTGCTTGGTGAGGGGGTGTCGGGCTGCAGATGTGGCACCCCTGGGGCGTGTGAGCTATAAAAGGTTCTAACATGGGCAGAGGAGCATGCTGGGCCCCCCAGCAGGGACAGGGACGATGAGTGCTGGTACATGGGACACTGCAGGCAGCTTGGCTGGGGGACTCACCTGCTCTCCAGGTGACTGAAGTCCAGCAGGTTGAATTCCCGGCAGTCCTGGCTGTGGTAAATGTTGTCCACGTCCTTTCCAGAAGGATGGACATGGTGATCAGGCTCAGCACTGGGTCCTGGCGAGGGCTCAGGTGCTGCTGGAAGGATCTGAGCCCTTGGAGAGCCTCTTCTGGGAGTCCCTTGCCTAACACCAAAGCCCAAAACCTTCCCTAATGCTCTGGCTGGCAGGGATGTGTCCTGGCTTGGTGGGACAGATTGGTGAGTCTTGGACAACTTCTGCAGGGAATCAACACACCCCAGGCTGGTAGGAGCGTGGGTGTAGGGAGAGGTGAGCTGGGATCAGTGTCCAGGGAACTGGGGACAGTGACTCCTGCTATGGCAGCAGGATTCTCTTCTACTGGGACACCCAGCAAGGCCCCAGATTTCCAGGGGCTCCCCTTAGGTCACAGTCTGGGAAACAACCTGGTCCAAGGCACGCCGCTCCTACCCCACTTTGACTCCAGCCCACCAAGGAGCAGGGTGCACTCAAGCCCTGGCTGCAGTTCCCAGATCTGGGCTGTCCCACCCTAGCAGCTCCATGAGGCACCCACAAGCTTCCCTGCCCACCAAGTGACACAGTGCCAGCGCCCCATCCACAGGCAGGACCAGCTTACCCACTGGATCTCCTCGCGGAAGGCAAAGCCGTTGTAATCACACAGAGCAGCGTAGGTCTCTGAAAACCCCCCTGCAAAGAGAGGGCAGTTTTGGGGACAGATCTTCCCATGAGAACATGGGGGAGAACTCTGGGGAGAGTGGGAAACAGGAGAGGGATCACAGGGACTCAGAAGTGATGCTGAGGGCTCTCCCTTCCCTCCTCAAGGGGGAGAGGGATCTCCTGTTAGATCTTGTGGCTTGCTTTGCTTGATCCCTGTGGACACCAGGCAAGGCACCTTGCTGTGGTGGAAATGGAGGTATTCTGCTCCAGACCAGGCTACAGGAACAGGCTCTCTCTGCAGCGGTGCCATGTGAGGTGGGTAGAAGCATGCACAGCTACAGGTCCTTGCAGGTAGACTCTGAGCAATATTGCCTGCTGCCCTGCTTCCTCCTGGGGAGCTGCATCCCCTCACACCTGCTCCTGCCCCGTGGGGTGGGATGGGCTGGTGGACAGCAGACCCAGTAGCTGGGCTCCATGTGACCAAAGCCCTGACAGGTGCCCTGGCAGCAGAGCTGCTGTTGGTAGAGACAGGGCTGGAATGGCCCCCAGGGTGCTCCAAGCCTCCCACTCCTGCTTGAGGGAGGTTATAGCAGGACCTACCACAAGGCCCAGGGTTGCTCTGCAGCATTTCCTCCAGGGAGTCTGTGATCTTCTGGATCCTCTCGTACAGGCTGGGGGGACAGTTCTTGAGCAGCGTCCTGGGGAGGGAGCAGAGGCCTGCGTTGGGGTGGGCCAGGAGAAGAGCATCCCCATCACTTTATGCTTAGCTACAACCCTTGTGTGTAGGGTGCCCAGAAATATTCAGTCAGGGAACAGGGTCTCACCTCCATCCGTGTATTTTTCTCCCAATAAAAGCACTGTTGTACACCCATCCCGTATCTAGCTGCAGGTGTCCCAGTTCATGGCAGGTGGGTTGGAACTAGATGACCTTTAACGCTCCTTCCAACCCAAACCATTCCAGGATTCTACAATCTGGATCTTTTCTGGGCAAAGGGGTTGCTCTGGTTCCTACACAACCACCCCTCAGGAGCAGAAGACCCTTACCCAAGGGATGAGTCTGGAAAGACCTTCTTAAGTGACATGGTGACATGGATAACAACTTGCTCCAAATCATCCAAGGACATGAACCGGAAGGCGTAAGATGCTGCATCTGTTTCTATGACAACCTGCAGGGTCCAAAGGACGGGAGATGCCTGAGCGAGCTGGCAGCACACAGTGTCCCCAGGCCCCAGACACAACGGTGACAGCCATCAGCTCCTCACTGCCAACCCAGCCAGAGCACCATAAGCGCAGGGAATGCTGTGAGCACCAGGAATATAGGATAAAGTACATCACTGTGCCAGAAAAAGGCAGAAACCTCCTGAAAATTCAACTTAAGCTGATGCAGAGGCAGCCCGATGCAGTGAGGTGAGAACAGCCTTGTCTCTGCCTGCAGCAGCAGCAGCTGGAGGATGGAGGTTTCTTCCCTGAATTTATTTAATTGAGGTTTAGGGCTTTCTTAGCTTATGGTTCCTACCAGAAAAAAAAAAAAATCCCATGGCAACATGCTCCCTGATTTAATTACACGCTGATTGAGGCGTGGGAGCAGGATGACAATTATCTGCTGGCATCGCGAGGATGGCGCTTCCGCCAGTGCCCGGGGCTGTGGAGGCAGAAGAGTGTGGGACTGCCTGTACATTAACAATCCCTGGGCTTTCCACATCCCACTCAGATGTCTCGCCCCCCTCCACCCTGAGGTCTCAACTCCCTGCACCCCTCTGTCTCTGCCCAGCTCCTTCAGTTCTCTCGCAGGGCTCAGCCACACTGAGCAGCAGAAACCCCGTGTGCAGGCTGAGGCCACAGTGCTGATGATGCTTTAAGAAGAAAAAGCCAGACAGGATGTTAGAAAGGACCACTCAGGAGGTTGACCAGGACGACAGACCTATTTCAGCCAACAGTCCAAGCCTTGATATGCAATTCCTGTCTTCCATGGTTCCCACTGCCACATCTGCCCTATGTGCCCGCCCCTCTCTAAGAGGATTAGCGGGGTTTAAAACACGCTCCTGCTAAATTTGTCTTCACCTTGGTAAGCCTGCAGCCGTTTGTCACCTTGTGAGGTGCCATGGCCAGGTGCTGTCCCTGGATGCTGGAGGGGAAGAAGTGCAGGCACCCACCCAGCACCCCTGGGTGCCTCCCTGCGCCTCCAGCTCCAGGCAATACCCCTGATGAGGACCAACAGTGGTGACCCTCAATGTGCAGTGGGGGACCAGAACACCCCCAGATCCTGCGCTGGGCTCTGGATCAGGGTTTGCCATGGGGAGTGGGCAGAAGGAGGGTAATGCCCAGGCTGGGTTTGTGCCAGCTGCTGGTGCCACTCACCACACTGGGCTCTTGGACTGTCATCTCCCTCACCTCCAGGAAGCTGAAGCTGCTGTGAACCTGTGGGTGAGAGGAGCAGGATCAACCCCAGTGCTGATGGAGAAAGGAAACCCAAGGGTTTCCTCCACCTCCCACACTTTCCCAGGCCTCAAGTACTGCTTGGCCTTGGCCCCACCCACCACCAGCCCCCAAACAAGACCCCCTCTGCTTTCCCCCATTTCTTTCCTCATCCTGCTCTTGAGGGCTTCCCAGACCCAGTGGCCCTGGCGACTCATGGGTCACTCAGCCCCGTGCCCCAGGCCCCCCCAGGGCTGTTCCATGGCACAGGGTCCCCACACTCACCCTCACTGGCAGCATCACAGGCAGCACATAGGCTCGCCAGGGTGTCAGGACCTAGGCAAGGTGTGACAAGGGGCCATGGTGACATGGGAGCCACCTCTGTCCCTCACTGCAGCCATAAAACACCTTCCTGGGGAAACCAGGAAAGCAGGAACCAGGCCGGACTCTGCACATACCAAGATAAAGTCGTCATACTTGGATTTCACCTGCAGCTGGATGCTCAGCACCAGGAGCACTTTCTTTGTCCCCAGGAAGGTGGTGATGCCCTCTGAAAAGACCAATGTCCACATGAAATTAGGTGCCTGAAGTCTCCCATGTACCCTGCTGCTCCTGGGGATAGCATCCCCACCTGAATCATCTTCTCTCCCTCCACACCTGAGAGTCAGACCCTGGCTGCTCTCACTCAAGCCTCACTCTTCACCACATGTGGGTCTTCACTGCTTGGGTGATGCACCCACCTCCCCATCTTCTGCCACGGCCTCAACCAAGAACAGAGCTTGGTGTTCACACTGCCCTTGCTGCCTCACCCACTGGGAGCTGCACTGAGTGATAAGAGGGCCCTGATTTCTCTTCCTCCCTTTCCAAATTTACCACTAGGAAGCAGCTGCTCACCCCAAGTCCTTCCTCTCCACAGAGCAGCCAGGATGCTCACATGTGCCAACCTCCCCAAGTTCACAGCCTGGTCACTCCCAGTCACTGGGCCAGCATGAGCATCGCTCCTGCTTTGAGCACCATCTCCGTGCCTTCCTGATTCGTGCATCTCACTGGGAGAAACAGGACCAAAACCACAGCTGTCTATCCCTGCACAGAGCAAACCAGGCTTGCACAATGACATCAAGCCCCACGGGCTGGTGGTTCGAGCCACACGCCTCCAGGGACCCACCCTGGTAGAGCTGGGCCCTGAGGCTGTGGGGACACGGTGGCCCAGCTCCTTCCCACCTCTCTGCAAGCCTCAGTGGGGCTGATGAAGCTGAAGGACCATGAGATCTCTGTGACCTTTTGCTTTTTCTGTCAGCCAAGAGAAGGCTGTGAGCAGTGCTACTTCACACCCCCCATGCTGAGCTGCTGGGAACCCTCAACTGGCCAGAGGAACCCAAGGCCACGGGACTGAGCAGCACCAAAGCTGCTCCCACAAATCCGGCAGCTTGAGCTGCGCAGAATCCCATCCTCGAGGAGCCAGGCTATCCGGGGATGCTCTTGGTCCGAGGTCCATCCTCAGAAAAGTTTTGCGGACAAGAGGAGCCCCAGAAACCGCATGGGCGACCCTGAACCTCAGCTGTCACAGCCGAGGGACCCAAAAGTGGCTCTGCCACCCCCAGCGAGGCACACTGGGGCCAAGCAGGCCCCGTAGGGGCAGCTGCCATGTGGTAGCGATGCCCCGGCAGCGCGGCGGCGGGCGATGCTTACCTTGCAGCTCAGGGGGGATCCCTCCGGGGGACGCGGCCATGGCTGGGACCACGGGGTCACCTACCGGGGGATGCGGCTGTCAGGGCAGCATCCTTGGGCGCCGCGGGAAAGGCACCCTGCCGGGAGGAAGCACTGAGGTTACCAACCGGCAGCGCCGCCGCCTCGGTGCCTCCTCCCCCTCCCGGTGCCTCTTCCTGCCCCGTCAGGCGAGATTTACCGCTTGAGCAGGAGAAGCGAAATGAAAGCGACGGTGCCCACGGCCCACCGGCCCCGCCGCGAGGAGAGGGCGTCGCTACCCAGCGACCTTCCTCTCGCGTGTGCCTTCCCCTGCATGAGCAGGACACCCCTCGCGGCACCAAGCAGAAGCATCTCCCCACAGTTCCAGCCTTCCAGAGCTGAGGATCCATGACCTCTGCCTATCTCCTGAGGTGCTTCCTGGGGAGATATTGCTGCTGAAGATGGCCAGTGAGTGGGGTAAGGGCAAGTCTACCCTTCCCAGCACTGGGCAACCAGCCCAGCTCCATCACCTTGCACTGGGAATCTGCAAGGGGAGATAATGCAGACAGCTGCTAGTGCCCACTGCAGGCTGCTCTCTGGAGGATGGATGCTGGTGCCCATGGCAGGATGCTGAAGGAAGGGATTTTCCAGAACAGAAACGCCTCAGGCTGTCCCAAAGCAAGGGCGAGAGGCAGAAGCCAGGTGGCATCCTTGGAGCAACAGGACTGAGCACACCAACCACTCCACTCATCCAGGAAGGTTTTGGACCAGGAAGAGCTCCTGTGTCCCACGTTATACTGCAGTGCTTCCCTGGACTCAGGATTTCCCACTCAGCTTGGCTCTGTTAGAGACTCAGGAAAGGGGCTGAGGGACAGGCAGAGCTGCTCCCTGTGACCAGCATCCACCAGGAGGAAGGGTGATAGCTGCCTTCTTCCCCTAAATTGCCCCTTTCTGACAAACCTCCAAGCTTCCAGGCTGCAATCTGCCAACCAGGAGCTCACCGAGCTTTCCCAGAGGTTGAATCACTCAGGAGACTTTGCCTTCCTGCCACATGCTCTCGGGACCGCAGTGCTTCTGAAACCACCTGTGTGAAGGCAAAGGCAGGAAGTATCTCCCTGCAGGGCAGGTGTCTTCACAAAGCCCAACCACAGCACAAAGCTCTTTCTGAGGAGGTGACTGGGGAGAACACGGCTCAGGGCAAGGACCAACCTCTGCCAGGGCACCTCCTCGAGCCTCCTGAGCTACAGCAGCAGATGGAGGAGCACCAGGAGCATGAAAAGCACAGGGTGCTCACCACTCAGTTGAGTCAGCAGCCACCAGCAGCAGTCCTGGCTAGATCCATGTTTTTTCCAGGACAAGAGGAGGCCAAGCTCTTGGTATCTGAACTTCTCAAAAGGGCACCGTCTCCCATCTTTGTCATGCAAGGATATTCAGGACACAGAGGGAGCAGCTGTCCCCTTTCACACATCCAAATGGCTTCTGTGGAAGACTAGAACAGAGGAGCTCCAGGCAAGCTGCATCCAAAACTCATTCCCCAGAATACTGGTTGCCACACGCTGGAACATTCTGAGCACAGTACAGCAGGATGTGTACTCCAGAAGTGAGCCAGACACCCATGTGCACAAGTGTTCCCTGCCTCAGTGCAAGCCCAGGCACACCGGGATCTCTGGAGCAGCACACCTCCTCTGCGTCCAGCAGAGAGCAGCAGCCCAAGCACCGGCGCCGGCAGCCAGGCCAAGCCCCTGGCAGAGGTAGTGATACTCCTTGGATCCATCCCAGCCCTGGCTTTGCACTCAGAGCCCAAGGCCCAGCTTTTCCAGCATTGATAACACTCCTGGGTTGAGCAGAATTGTTCTGTCCGTATTCAGGCTTTGGATGCTGCTCTGGATGTGTGTCCTCAGCAGATTGCTCTGCATCTCTCCAAAACAGCTCCTCCAAGGGTAAACCAGAAGCCTGCAAGAGGCACAAGCAGAGATCCCTGCCCAAGGCAGGAACCCAAGCTCAAATCAAATAAAACCAAGTCTGTGTAACAGGACCATTGACTGAACAAGCACAGAGAAACCAGGTCAGCTGAGCAGATCGCAAGGTAACACGCCAGGCTGGGGAAAAAAGGAGGAAGGCCACACGGTGATTGCTTCCATCCTCACTAAACCTCTACTGGGGTCTGTGAAGAAAGTTCCAGAATCAAATCACAGTAAAAAAGTTGCTCAGAAATCACTCCTCAGATCCGGCTTAAGGGCTAGGGTTGAGAGAGGCAGAGAGCCTAGAACACTGGCACTGGAAGAGGCTGCCAAGGCGATCACGGCAAGGCCCCAACATTGCTGCTCCTACACCTTTCTGATGTAGATCCCCCCACAGGAATGGGCACCTCAGCCCCGTGACAAGCTGTCCTGTGCCTTAGGCTAAAGTTTCGAGCCTAGAGCTCCAGGGACACTGGCACAGGAAGAGGCAAGGGTATCACGGCAGGGTGATGGTGCCTGTGGCAGGCTCCTGTCACAGACTGGATCTTGCCTGTCTCCTGTCTGGCAGCCTCTTGGACTGTGTGTGTCTGGTGGGAGGGGGAGGCTGGGTTTGGGTAAAGGTGAGGCTGTGCGCTGCTCTGCCCCCAGAGCCACCCAGACCCTGGCTGAGCTGTCAGTTACGGACTCTGGGTGGCCATGCTCACCTGGGCCCTGACTGGGCAAGCAACCGGCAGTGCCCCCTCAGGGGCAGGCACATGAAGGGCTTATGGGACAGAGTGTGAGGTCAGCACATGGTCACAGCCCGTGGGGTGGTATCTCCTGAGAAGAACACTACAGAGGCCACTCTGGACCAAGCACACCTTTGGACAAATGCACCTCTCAGGCTCTCTTCCTTTCAGCCTCCCATTAAGCTGCTCACACACAGGCACCTCACCCAGCTCTTCTGAATTCCAGGAGAGCTGCAGCACCTGGTTTGGTGTCACCCAGGCTTGGGTACAACAGCACGAGCTGCTGCACGTGGAACACTCACACAGACCAAGGGAGGTCTCCGCTGGAGCGTGTGGCACCTCCTCAGGCCACCACCCAAAACAAAGCCACTGCACCATCCTTCACACCCCACTTGTCAGCACCAGGTTGAGCCACAAGGCTTAAGAGATGGTGGTGTTCTCCCTACAGATCCCAAGGACACCTTTGGTTTTCCCACTCACCACAAAGCCTCCCCAGGTCCATGCTTATGTAAAACCACCTCAGCACTGCCTGAGACTGGAACACCTTTGGCATCTGAGCTGGGAAAGCAAGGATTGAGGATTTACCCATTGCTCAGCCAGACCTGACTTCTCACAGAAGCAGCTCTTACACAGCCTCTCCCAGCTGCTGCAACAAGCCTCTAGTCTGCTCACGACTCCAACCTTTCACCTTCAGACAGGCTTTCCTCAGCAGGTCATGGAAGGACCATCTCTCAACTCCAGGGATAACATGTCATCCAACACCTAGTGAAAACCAGAACTAGAAATTCTTGTGCTTGGTTACAGTCTCCTAAGCAGTGCCATTTGCAGTGACTCCTGTGCCAGCAGTAGGATGTTCTATGCTGAACCTGAAGTGGCTGCCCACAGCTGGCGCAAAGCTGCTGTCACAGGTAACAAAAAAAAAAAAACACACCACAGAAACTCCACCCAAGTCCCACTTTTCAGAATGAAATGGAAACATTATTTTTGTTAACTAAACCATCAGCTACAACCATTTAAAATCACAGTCAAAACAAACAGAAGTAACAACTTCTCCCATGTTACTCCAAGCTCAAGCTGTGAACGCCAACATTTGCATTTTACATCCCCCTCCTCTACGCACCAGGCAGCACACCCTGATTTAAGGTCATGAACAGGTACCTTGCACTTGGCATGGGGCAGAGGGAACACCTGCAGCGAGAAAGGAGCTGGTCCCTGTTGACAGCATCCTTCTGGGAAGAGCAGCTTTTCCATCTGGAGACGGCTGCCGGCGCACCGTTGATGTACACAAAGAAAGCAGCCAGTGAGCACACGTGTTAATCCGTTATTATTTATTAGCTGTACAGCAGTATATTCTCCTTCCCAGCTTTCAAACCCCATTACATATTTTATAACAGTATTTTTTCCCCATGTTGGCTTCCTAAAATAATGAAAAATATCACACAGTACAGCTAAGTACAAAAATGCATCAACCTAGAGTCTGATAGCTAAACTGATAGCTCTCTTAAAAGCGATACATAGAAGAAAAATTTGTTTGAAATCAGCAAGACTGAGGCTCTATAAAAAGCTTACATATTTTAACATGTGACATTTTCATATACAGGCATCATTTGTATTTCACATTATTCCTTTTTTTGTCTTTATCAGAGATTCAAAAATTGTAGAATTACTGACCTATTAATAAAATTTCCTGGCCCAGGTTGAGGGCTGCAGTGACCCACTCATAAATCACCACTTTTGTCTTAACATAGGATTCATAAACACAAAATACAACTACAAGATAGAGCAAAGAAAACGTATTCGTGAAATTATAAGTCAAAAAGGTTAATTATATGTTTCAGATTGGTTGGATGGTGACATCCAGAGGGCAGTGGTCAACAGCTCAGACTCTGGATGGACAGCAGTGACTGGTGTCCCTCAGGGGTGCATACTGGGACCAGTGTTATTTACTATCACTATTAATGGCAGAGATGAAGGGAGGGAGGGCACCCTCAGCGGGTTTGCCAACACCAAGCTCAGGGTGCACTGACACACCTGAAGGACAGGGCCACCCACAGGCACCTGGACAAGCTTGTGAAGTGGCCCATGAGAATCTCATCAGGCTAAACAAGACCCAGTGCAAGGTGGTGCACCTGGGCTGGGGCAAGCTTTGGGATCAATCCAGGCTGGGAATGAACAGACCCAGAGCAGTCCTGGGGAGAAGGACCTGGGGGAGCTGGTGGGTGAGACTGGACAGGACCCAGCCTTGTGTGCACACAAAGCCCTGTGGGCAGCAGGAAGGGGGAATTCTGCCCCTGCTCCACTCAGGTGAGACCCCACCTGCAGCACTGCATCCAGCTCTGGGATTCCTAGGACAAGAAGGACATCCAGCTGTTGGAGCCAGTCCAGAGGATGCCACAAACATGATCTGAGGGATGGAGCACCACTCCTGTAAGGAAAAACTGAGAGAGCTGGAGTTATTCAGCCTGGAGAAGAGAGGGTTTTTGGATGACCTAATTGCGGCCTTACAGAACCTACAGGGAGCCTACAAGAGAGCTGGAGAGGGACTTTTGGCAAGGGAGAGACAGGACAAAAGGGAATGGCTTTAAACTGACAGAGGGCAGGGTTAGATGGGTTATTAGGAAGAAATTCTTCCCTGTGAGGGTGGTGAGGCCCTGGCATAGGTTGCCCAGAGAAGCTGTTGCTGCCCCATCCCTGGAAGTGTTCAAGGCCAGGTTGGACAGAGCTCGGAGGAAGCAGGTCTAGTGAAAGGTGTCCCTGCTCATGGCAGGCACGTAGAACTAGACAGTCTGTAAGTGCCTTCTAACCCAAGCCAGTCTAACATTCTATAAAATACAATTTTTTTGTGCTTCAAAACCAGATTTTACATGTGGGTTTCTCTTGTTCTGCAAGAAATAGTCTGGGTACATCTTTACCTTATCAACAGCTTTTCCAACATTTACACTCTATCAATTCTTTTGTCACTTCGTTTCAAAGGAATTAGAATACTGGGGTTTCTTTAAACTGCATATTTGCATACCTCTTAATTAATGGAAAAAGATTAAAATGTAAAAAAAAAAGTTATTTACAAGCTTGACCATTACAGAAATGCTTTGCAGAAAGCAAAGCATATTAAGGACAGAAACCAGTTGGAGCATGCCAAAACTACCATGTGCAGCCGACTTGGAGAACCGGAGCTACTCAGTGGGAGAAAGCAAAAACAAAAAAAAACAAAAAACAAAAAACCAACAAAAAAATTTTTCAAAAGTCTAGAACCCTCCCAAGTTTGCATTTACAGTTAAAAACACTACTGAGAGAAGAGGCTCAAGGACTCTGGGAACTGGAAGGGCAAGTCCGGAGTGGTTTTCCACATACCCTAGTCAAGGCTTCCACTTTTGTATATTAAAAACTTGGTGCATGTAAACACGGCCCTTGGACCAGCTTTACAATGCAGCTCAGAGCAAAACTAAGTCAAGCATCTCAGAGGAAACCCTCAAGGACTCCAAAATATTTCCTAATGTTCCATGATCCTGTAATGCTAACATAAAACAGCAAGTTCTAGTTAAATCACATTCTAACATCGTTTTATTTCCCAGTATGTTTGGTAAAATGGTCTAAAATGATGCATTTCCCAAAGCCAAGAAAAAAGATTAAAGGAAAAAAATAGATTTGAGCCGTTTAAACACAGCCCAGGCCAGTTCAGTCAGCCAACGTGGTCTTCCTCCATCACCGGTCCATCATGCTGAGAATCATCTCAGGGGTGAGGTCTCCGTTGGGAGCTTCCACTACAGCAGGCTGAGCTTCCTCCTCTTCCTCTGCTGTTTCCGCATCAGGTTCTTTCTTCACTTCAACTATAATATTTTCAATTTCACCAGTGTTCTGGTCTTCAACCTGAATGATTGCTGCAGCTGGAAGGGCAAAAACAAAGGAGGAGGCGGGGAGAAATAAATTATTTTACTGTTTCCAGAGCCAGCCTGCATGCCTCAAGCAGCTCTTTGGTAGATCCTTGAGACTATTCCATGGCAAGCACTACCGCATCAGCAGGCAGCAATTCAACCCACCTCACTCACACCCAAGGACGGAGCATCTATTTTCTTGCCCCTTCATGAAGCTGGGCTTCCAGTACAACAGTTCCAGTGTGCATTTTCATACTAAAACATTTTTCAAATAATGGACTTTGTAGAACCATGAACTAAACCAAACCCCTCATCAACATATGGGCTCTAAGGCAAAACTTAAACTTCAGGGGAAGTTAGTGATGACAAATTAAGCATTAAATGTTTCCACAGAATAATTCCAGAGAGAAAACAGGCCACACTTTGTAGCACTGAGCAGACAGCCAAGCAACTGAGGAAGCCACCACCTCCTTAAGGGTACTAATTTCCTGTCCTACTTTGGCCTAAAATTTATTTACTTAGACTTTGCACAGTTACAATGTCTATTTTTAAGGACATCCCCGTGGAATCCTAACACCTGCACTGGTCCTTGCTCAGATCTAACAGTCTGAAGCCATTTCATTTGTGGCAATACCTGCAAAACGTAGCCAGGTAAGAACACCATGATGTTTTTACTGACAGCTGTTTTCCCAAGGACTTTATGTCAGCAGAGATACCATAACTGGTACAAAAATAAGTGAGCAGTTTGCACAACTATGAAATGAAACAATCCTAAACAAAAAAATAACAGCCTTATTTTTTTAGCATGGCCTGAAGTGGCCATGTTCCCTCAAGACCAGAAAACCCTTGCAACAAATTTCAAGGTGAGTTCTTAGCAATGTAGAGACATGTACAGTTACCTACTTTTACAATAATTTCACTTGAAGGAATCACTTCTATAAGAATGGCCAAATCCAAGGAAAAAGATGCTCAAGCAAGCAGGGTAAGGTAAATTCGATTAGCAACTTACGCTGGGATTGTTTTGGTTGCGCAGCAGCTTTGCCTGGTGGTCTTCCTCTTCTTTTCTTACTGGGAGGTGGTGCAGGAGCCTCTTGCTCAACTTCTGGTTCAGCCTCAATTTCTACTGCTGTCTCCTCCTCATCTTCATTATCATCCAAATCTGGTTCAGCATTTTCCTCTGTAAGAAAGGACTCAGATAAATCTTTGGTTTTAACAAGAATAAAACACATCCATCTACAGAGAAGCACCATCAAATATCCAAAAGGGATGGATTTGAAGGAGTCAACTCTGCTGAGAAAGAAGGCAAGTAAGGCCTTTGTTCAGAAGCTGTTGCCACAGATTGTTTATCTGTTACTCTCACTTAGAGGGAACAAGCTGTCCTTCAGAAAGCAAAAGGCAATTTAATTATGTTAGATTATGTGGTAAAAGCTACTTTGCACATGGACAAAGGAGCTCAGAGACAACAGCACAAGTGAGACCAAATAACACACGGGTGGGCTACTCCCAAATAACACATGGGTGGGCTACTCCCAAATAACACATGGGTGGGCTACTCCCCAGCCCATGAGAGGGTCCAACAGCCCATCCAAGTCTCACTTGCACACAAGGAGCAGCACAGCATTGCAAAATGGAAGGTGGGAACCCAAATTCACGACTTCTGAGGAACAAACTTCTTGTCCAGGACACTCCCAGGAGAGCCACCAGGTGTGAAAGCCATCCCAGTGAGTCATGGGAAGCAGCTCTGGAGATGCCCTTTGGTATGGGGTGTTGGGGAATTCCTAGCTGGGACACAATGGGATGCAGGAGAAAGACCATTTTGGATCACACAGAACTGTTTACGGGATATTTAGGGAAGGAGATGAGGTGATTTCAAGAAGTGTGGGGAAAATAGAGAGGCAAGACGATAGAAGAGGCACATCCCACAAAAACTGTGGTAGCAGCCATTCCAGGATCTCTAAATATGAGGACCCCAACAGGATTCCAAGAGCCAGTCTCCTACCCCTCAAGCTCTAACTTTAATCTTCAGAACACTCAAAGTTAATAGGTGAGGACCATCGACCCGTTCAGAATGCTCTGGGTAAAACCAGAGCAGACAAAAAGCAGTGAGAGATGTCAAAGAGCACAATATTGTTTGGACAGTAAAATGACTGTCCTTAAATTTGTATGTTCACTAGAGGAGTAGCTTCACTCAAGAATACACGGGCCACAAGGATACTTCCTTTTATCTGACTGAAGGGGAAAATCTCCAACCCACACCGAGGCATGTAGATGCTGAACAACTTTACACTGAAGGGATATCCCCAATGAGGAATTTACTGGATTGCTCAGGTCCCACCTTTTTAGAGGTTCTTTACATTCTCCCCTCAACTCAAAGTCTTTCTGCTAACATTCTGTCTAATGTTAGGCAGCCAGGAGACAAAACTATCATTTAATATTTGGTCTTCCCCCCCTTCCCATTAATACAAATAGCTCTATTTCATCCCAGCTTTGCTCAATTTCTAGGTATTTAGTAGTTGCCAAACCTCATGAAACTGCAAATCTCCAAATAAACACAACAGTGAATAATGCAATTCCTCAAGCAGGTGATTAGTTCATCTTTCTTACAGCTACTCAGCTTTCACTGGTCAATTCTTCATATCTATCAAATGACTCCTGAAGTCAAACCAAAATTGTCACTACTGCTGAGGCTGAAGGGATTCCCTCAGCACAGAGCCTGGGCATCATTCACTGCATATCATCAGCTCATTAACAAGCCTGACTTTTGACCAGCTTCCCTCACAAAAAAAACTGTTTTAAATCCAGACCAAACCAACTAAATAAAATGTGAGTTTTCAGAACAGGCTGAACTCCCAGGAAGATTTCAAATCAGATACTAAGAATGCAGTACTCCAGAATGCCACATTTTGAATTACCTTCCATCAGTTATTATACCCTGCCTCCATTACCTTTTCATGTTTTAAATGCACAATTAATTACATGTGCTTAATTCCCCTAATACATTTTTCTAAATGTCTATACAAACATTAGCTTAAGCATCAATTTCTATAGGTTTTGAATCATGGTTTGCAAATCATTTGATCATACTCATCCTAAAACTAGTTTCCTATGTGAGATTTTCAGATACGTGTTGTCTAGCCAGAAATATTCCTCTTCTCCCAACCTACACCCCTTGATTAATTACATAAAGCACTCCAGATAAAAGACTAATCAACAACATTCCTTTTGCAAAATCATCTTTGAACTGGTTGGTCTTGAGACTCTACTTGGCTCTTCCTGTTGAGGACACTATGAAGTTTTTCCTCTACCAGGAGACAGGATTAGGACTGAGTTTTTCCTTCACATATAGTATTAATCTCCACCATTCTCCTGGATGTTGCCAGCCTTTCTCCACAGAAGTAGCCAAACTATTCAGGGTGGAGGTGTCTGGACATGTCATCCAGTAATGGTGAAGAAGTAACATTTCATAGCAATGCACTGCAGAACCACACAGCTTCTTTTGGGACTCTGAAAAAAATTACCAGAGAGTTTCCCACACAGGCAGGACAGGAATGGCACAGCTGACAGAAGGGGTGTCTGTTTTTTAAGCTGTCTTGGAACAGGCCTGGGACAGCAGGATCTATATTATCCCTCACAGGCAGTACATCCCTCTGTACTTGGCCATGTATCACCATATTGTGTTTGCCAACCAGACAAGACTCTTTCAAGTGCCAGAAGAAACCTGCAGAACTGGCAAGCCAGCAGCTAACACACACAGTGAATCACAGACCTGTAATTCTCAGGAGGTACTGAGCTGTTCTTACCACTATCAGAAGAATCTTCTTTCTTAGATCGCATCTTTCTCTTGCGGCCACGTTTGCCTTTCTTTGTCTCTCCTCCATTCTCTCCTTCCCCACCATCTAGGCCAGAGCAGTTATCAGCATGTCTGGCCATTGTGTTCTACTCAGTGAAAGATTAGAAACACAAGAAAAGTTAAAACATGCATTGAATTCAAGATCAAATATTGTGACTCTGTATTTTCAAACAGATTTCTGGTAACTGTGTCTTTTGCTTTTTTTTTTAAGAGAGAGATTCTTGAGGAGGAATATGTACATTGATTAAATTATGAATAAAGTTGCATTTCCATATTGCTCATGATGTCAACACAAATGTGTGTTGGTACCAATTCTAAATTCTCTCTCTTCTCTTTTCCTTTCAGAGAAGAGGGCTCTATTAAAAGATTCATATTTCACCCTGTACCTCACTCATCTTTCCTTTTGGCTAAGCATTTCCCTCCCCTGAGCTAAAAAAGCCTCATTCCACCTCAACCCTCCCCAGATCAAGGCATATTCCCTTACCCTGCGAGTGAATGTTTTGCCACACTTGGAGCAGACAAAGGCAGCAGGGACAAAGTTGGGATCATGGTATCTCTTGAAGTGCATGTCCAGGAGCTGCTTCTGGCGAAAGGTTTTATCACAATGGCTACAGGCATAAGGCTTTTCTCCAGTATGGGTCCGTTTGTGCATGACCATGTGCCGCTCCTGGCACGGACAGGAAAAACGGAAACTCATGTAAATGGATACAGAAAAGTGAATTTTCAGCTAAAACGAGGCCAAAATTTTATGGTTAGTATCAGGAAAAGAATGATTCCACAGCAATGCAAGAACATCTTGACTGATAGCATATTCAGTCCTCAATACTTCCATCCTATATGGACTCTTGTCCCTTGGTCAGTGGGTACATCAAGGCTGTGAATTAGAAGGCTCTTCTCTACAGGACAGAATCACACCAAGAAAAGGCCACTTGTATTCTTCTTTACACCCTTCAAAAAATGCAGACAGCTAATTTCGTCTTGTCAGCTGGTCAAACCTAACAGCTAAGATTTCCATGCCATACTTTCAGCTCCTAGCACTCCTAAGGGGTGCCAATGCCCCCAGCTCACCTGTCTGCAGGCATAATCACACTGGTCACACTTGAAGCGCTTCTCGTTCTTGTGGGACTTTTGATGCTGGATGAGGGCATACCTCTCATGGAACACAGCGTCACAGTAGCGACACTTCTTGCCCTGCTCAATGTAGGAATGCTGCTTCCGCAAGTGGACACCTACAGGAAAAGGAACCAACAGCTTTCACCACCACGGCTTTCCAAGCTTGAAAGATGAGCCCATGGTGCTTCAGTGATCCTCCCTCCCAAGCTCAGCCAAAATAGTGGATTAGTTAATTTAGGATTCACTTAAAAACCTGAAGGACTCGCAAGAAAAACCACCTAGAACCATTTCTAGACAGCAAGAGCTTGCAGAAAAACTCCATTAAGATTTTCCACAGGATTCCAGATTTGGTTATTAGTTGCAATCTGTGCTGATTCAGGATACTTGAATTTGATGACACATGATTGTCAAACTAAAGTGTCTTGTGGACTGTTATGTTTAAGACTAACCTGAATTGCCTGGATACAGCCAGAAGCCAGGTAATTCAGTGGGAGGAAACAGGATTTTCTGCAGGATTAGAAGTCAGAGTGACAGGACTAGAAGGCAACAGGGATACCAGCAGATAATCCCCAACAGAGGTTTTAGTCACTCCTTTAAAATCCTCCAACTAAGAGCATACCACAGCTGCACGAGGTAGCTTAGGGTAGATTATAGCATTATTAGGAGAAAAAAATCTTCATAGCTAACATTAGTTTTCCTCTGTTGTAAATCAGCTTGTTTGCTCCTGACATCGACTAACTGCCTTCCTCTCAAACTGCCTCTCACTGTAGCACTTGTCTTTACTGGAAGGGAGCCTGCCTTCCCATTACTTGGGTGATAATTCTGTTTAAAGACAGAAAGTTCTGCCAAATTGTGGCTCCTTCCTTCCCCTCAGCTGCTCTGGGCACAATATTGTTTGTTACCTTCTAAGAAACATAAGAGCTTGCCTGCTGGATTCACACTGGGTACTGCTCACTAGTTCAGGAATGGCCTACTGCAAGGACTAAGGGCTTTTCTGAGCTCAAAAAAAGCCAAAAAAAACCCTAAAAAACCTTTTCTGAGCACACAAAAAGTTCCAAATCCTGGGAAGTTAAATACTTGGTCTAATTCAAACCTTTTAACTTGATGAAAATATCTCTATATGAAACTTAATGGCCTCCAATGTGCAGGAGGTTAAGCTGAGTGATCTTTTTGCTTTTCAGATCCCAATCCTTATGCTGCTGAAATATCAGTCCAAGTTCAATAAATGCCTTGCATCTATGGGCAAACAGTTACTTACCTTGTATGCTTGGAAAAAAAAATTTCAAATAATGAAAAGAAACTGGAAATTGTTCTAACTTGGAGCAGCTAAGGTATGCTAAAGGTGTGTGTTACCAGCCCCAGATGTGAAGCTGTGTTGTGCAGTACCAGACTAGGTATTGGGTTAAGAAACAGCAGTTGAGTTATGTGAACTCTGATTCTGGGAAGTTTTGGACCATCTTCAGCAAATGGGCACGTTTGGGAGACACGTACCCAGGTCACTCTTTCTCGCTATAACAGTATCACAGTGAGGACAGTGGAATTTGGCCACATTCTCCGTGTGCTTCTGCAAAATGTGCATCTTCATGGTACCGCTCTGAGTGAAGCGAGCATGGCAGATGTAACATTCATATGGCTTCTCTCCTTCAGGAGCAAAAGGAAAAAAATAGAGTAAGTACTTTTAATAAAAAGAAATCTCACCAAGAAGCCCCAAACAACCTCCCAGAAACTTGCAACACACAGCTAGACAACAGAAATTGGAATTCTACAAAGTGCTCAGTATTATCTTTCTCTCCAAGTTATAGCTCCAGTAAGCATCTTTCTACAAAGAAACTGAAGTTCAATCCTTAAGGAAGTTAAATTATTCTTACTCTGAGAAATGCAGGCAAGACCTACATGCAGGCTGCCAGGAGAGAGCAAGTAACATCAGAGGTTTTTGAGGTGGAGGTTCTGAATGTTCATGTATACATAAAAGGGCATCTTTATCCCCTTCAGTTTTAGCAATATGATTAATTTGGCACTGCAGTAACATTCTGTGCTAAAATCATCCCTATTTATACTGAAAAATTTAGCATCTTTATGAACTAACATGCACGAGATGCTTTTAAAAATGCACTGAAGCACGAAACTGCAAATGGCTCTACTCTTCAGCTGGAACACTGCAAACAGAAGAAGTTTCTTCTGTTCATACTAGAGGTGCCTGCATTTTATCACCTCACAATCAAACTAGAAATCAGAATCCTCCAAGCTCATTTCTCAGCACAGTAATTCAGGTTATAAATTTACAAGTGCTTATAATATGTGGTGCATTCGCTTCAGTTACACACTTTATAAAGGTTTTATATTAAACCACACAATAGTATTTGCTTGCTGTGTGTCAGCAGACAGTAGCCTCAGCAGTCTGACACTAAGAGAACATGGCATCAGTACCGGAGTGGGTCCTCATGTGCCTCTTCAGCTTGTAGGTGTCTCTGCTGGCATAGCTGCACAGGCTGCACTGGAACGGGCGCTCTCCGGTGTGCGAACGGATGTGGCGTTTCAATTTGCTAACCTGGAAGCCAAGAGCAAGACTGAAGTTAGCACAGATGAGCAGGCCAGACTGCCAAAACAACAAAAAAATCAGTCGAGAGTTTAAGGCAGTTTATATTTACTTAGGCACAAAACCAAAGAAGCACATTTCAGTGCCATTTTCCCACTGCCCACAGGCACTTGCTCCTGCCCACTCTACCTCAGTTCCCAGCTTCACTCCCAGTCTTGCCTGATGCTTGTTCCCACATTCAGTGAGGCCTGATTTAGACTCTGTGCTCACCTTACTGTTATTGACCATCTCAGCAACTGAAGAGACCCTAAAATTTTAAAATATCCTGGAGAGACACAAGGAAGTGGTGTGGGGAAGCGGTGTGGGGAAGCTTAATTCTTTTCTTCTCCTACTTTTATTTAGAAGGTACAAACCCAGCTCAAAGCAAGAACACCAATGGTATGGCATTTTCTACTTCAGCCTGATCACGCTGCTTAATCACCAACTTATGCCTACAAAAAGCAGCATGACCTCATAAGGACCAACTTGGTTATTCTTGCCTAATTTATACCATGAAAACCTCTGCAATATAACTTATTCAGCACTCAAACCATAGGACCTGAAGTGACAGCACTGCAGGCATAGCGTGGGCAGGAAAAAAACCCAGAAGCCCCTACTCAAGCTCTCCCACTGTAGCCTTCTTCCACTGCAGACATCCCATTTTTTTTAATTATGTTGCTCGTCATCTGGCTCAAATTTCCTTTCACAATACAAAAGCTGTCCTATAAAATATCTAATAATACTGCATAGAGGGAAGGCACTCAAGAATGTCTAATCTGCTCAGGCAAATTAAGCTATCATCTAACATTAGCAAAGCTGCTTTTCACCAATACTGAGACAAAGGCTCATTAGTTTTAGCTACAGACACCTTCATGGCATAAATAGATGATGTGCAGTATGCATGCTTCTAAAATGGGAGGGAGCTGTGGACTGAAAGGACATCCCACTGCAGCAGGAAATGTCTGTCTCCTTCAGCACTAAGTACAGTACAATTCCTGCAATCAGCCAGAAGGACAAATCATTAAGAAACCTTGACAACTATTGTCTCCGAAGAGGAAATGGATATCACCTAGAATTTCTGTAAGTGATCTCAAACTGCTTCCTGATTCACTGAGGAAACCCCACCATTTGCTTCCAAGAGCAGCCCTGATTTTTAACTTCTTTTGCCCAGAGCCTTTCAACCAAATGGCCAAAGAAGGAAATGCCTAAGAACAGAGTTTGAAACAGATGGTGAACAAGCTTTGAAGCACACAAGGAAGCACTCAGCACTGTAACAAGTCCCATACCTCCACGCTGGCATAGTCACACATGGAACATTTGAATGGTTTCTCGTGGGTGTGTTTGTAGCGGCGATGCCGAACCAACTCTCCACTGGTCACAAAGGCCATGTCGCAGTCTGGGCACTTGTGAGGGCGAGTACCTAACGGTGTGCAGCGAGACAGGAAGACAGTGACACAGAGATTTAGTGACAAAAGAGAATACGGGACAGCACTGGTTGTGGGTGGGTTTTTTTTGTTTGGTTGGTTTTTTAACTAAATTACCAACACTGCTTTCATGTTCTCAAAAATTAAATTAGAGCAACAGAATGCACAGAAGTCAGAGGTTTTGTATAAATAACTAATAGATTTAAGATCTAAGAGAATTAATATCGTTTCAGTGAGGACACAAATTACTTTTGTACTATTTGTTTGTTTACACATTAGAAACACACTAGTTAGACGTAACTTCAGTAAGCAGAAAAAAACCAAGGATTATGAATTACACTCCTTTTTTAGCAGTAAGGCACAACAAGCTGAAAACATGAGTGCTAATGCCCAAGGCAAACAGAATATTTCTATAACTTCAGCTAACTTGAGATCAAGCTCAGGATCAATTTTGTACCAGTGAACAGGAAAAGATCTGCACCTGACCTGGCCAGGCAGAAAACAACTACATCGTTTCCTCTTTTTTAGCTTGTTCCGTAAGAGGAAGTAGGAAAAAAAGAAGGGTCTGTCTTCAATCTATTTGTTCCGATGGCGGTGCAGATTCTACAGAAAAAATGTATGCAAAACCAAGAGTACCTGTGTGAGTGTTGAGGTGGTTCCTCAGCAATGTGACTGTCCGGAAAGCCCTGCCACAGAGATGGCACTTGTGTGGTCTTTCATCGGTGTGGCTTTTCATGTGGCGGTCCAAGTTGGAACGACGCGGACAAGTGTAACTGCACAGTTCACACTGGAATGTCTTCTTTACACCTGGGCATGAAGGAAATCATCTTTAGTCTTTGGCAGTACTGTGGTCTACTGTTTAATGTAAGAGGAAAGATTCTTGGGGATGTAACTACTGCAGGGGACCACTGTGCACCACTAAATCCAACTGCATTGCCTGTGGCTGGTTTGGATTTAATTTTCATCGGTGTGCCAGCTCTTAATGTTCCTTCTGCACTATAAAAAGGGTTCTTTAACTTACAGTTTTAACAAAAATCAAGAATACTTATTACTGTATTTTGCACTATCTAGCTTACCCGGCAATTGATTAGGAAAAAGCCCACAGAATTAATTATACCATTGGCTCCTGATGTAAAACATGCACACAAACTGTTACATACGTAGCACGGCAAAGAGAACAATCTTTTCAATAGTTGTATGAGAATATTAATGCCACAGTATCACACTTGTGGAAAATTATCTCCCTGTCAGCCTATAGAGAAGAGAAGGGAGGTGTGCCCAAGAAACACTGCAGTTACACTGTGAGCAAGCAGCATTGGGCATGTCTGCTCTCCTCCCACTTGCATGTATTCATTCGCCTCAATAACACTGCAATCACCACAACAAAAGCGTTTTCAAAATCCATTTGCAGATGGGGAACTTACCTTTCTTTTTAATTTTTGTTGGCTTTGGTGGCTTCATATTGCCCACCACCTTTTCTGCATTAACCTCGGACAACAAACCCTCCTGCTGCTCCTCTTCAAAGTCATATACAGAGACATCCACATCTTTGCCTTCCTCGGTGTAGCGAAGCTTACTCTTTTTGTTTTTCTTTGTTTTTTTGGCTGGTGGCTGATAGTCTGGATCTTTTTGCCAATTAGGATCTTCCTGTGGCTGAAGTTCACCTTGTTCCAGTGTCTCCACCTCACCATTTGCACCCACTTTCACAACTTGGAAGCCTTCTGGTAAAGGGAGGGTGTGACAGATCATGGGCTCCCCTTCCTGCAGGCCTCCTTTGGAAACCTCATTTTCATAAGCTCCCTGCAGTTCTTCCACAGACGTGGTGGCAACAGGTACAGTCACTGGTACAGGTACTTGGACCAGCTGAAGCTCACCAAGGTTTATAGGCTGCTCTTCCATATTAACAACCTGAAGTGTTATGATCTGTGTGTCATCCACAGTAGCCTCAGTTTCTTGAGACACTGCACCTTCCATTACTTCGGTCTTCATTTGAAGAAGAGTTGGATCCAGCTGATCCATCATCACCATCTGCACCCCACTGCTGACATCCTGCACCACTTCACTTCCATCTGCTTGGTTTGGTGGTATGTGACACGCATCATCCTCTTGCCCACCTTCACGGCGTCTCTGATAGGTTTTCCTCTCTTTTCCCTTAATGAAAGTTTCTGATTCCTCCACAATAGCGTCGACTGCCTCACCTTCCATTTCACCTTCCTGCTGTAAGAACAAGAAAATGAATGCCACACACCATCCAATGTATTTAACAACTGCACAAACCCCACAGAAGAATAAGTCACCCAGCTGGAAACGCCCAACTCATCCCAATCATACTCTGCAAACAGGAGCTGAGAGCTGTAGGTCTCCACAGCCCATCACTACTGCAAACCAAGGCAATCACAGAACACTGCCTGCAGTGAGACAAATGTATCAGCTCCTTGGAAAGGAAGGAAAGCAAGGAAGAGAGATTAAATAATACGCATGTTCCCGTTTCTCAAAGACCACAAATCCCACCAGCAAGATGCACAGCAGTATTATTCCTTACTGAGCTTGTTTAATCATTTCACATAGCTTAGCAGTATCAGAGGCAGCCTGTGGCTATAAATTTTAAGGGTACAAAATTACCACATTGTTAAAATAAAAAAGCCAACCTTCAAGTATTACATTTAGGAATTGCAGAAGTTTTCCAGGGAAAAAAAAGGCATTAAGAATTAAGCATAAGAACATAAGCTGGACTTATTTAATATCAAACTACTATTACTGCAAGTCTAAACTTCTCTGAACTACATTAAGGACATAAAGGAGTTAGGCAATTATGTCTCTTACAAGCAGCTTGGAGTTCAACTCCTGCTCCCATCTCTGGCACCTTAATTCAATGTAAATGATGTGGACTCTAAGGATCTCATGATACCTGTGTCAAATCCATCCATACAGTCACAAACAACAGTACAGAAGCTCAGCATTTTGGTGGACCTTAACCTCTGACAACAGCTGCATACAAACATAACACTGAGATTTTGTGCCTCCTCAGATCACCCACTGCTCTTTATTGCAAATGGGGAAAAAAATTAAAGTCCTGTATTCTCATTATGCAGGAAGATTGTTTCAGGAGTAATAAGAGCTAAAAGAAATTTTAAAGCTGTCTTTTTCCTAAATGAAAGGAATAAGATTATAGTAAATGAGCACTTTGTAAGTCTGTCCCTGTTCCAGGTGGTTTACTCTGTAAAAATAAAAGGAGGTCCCTAACCATGCCAAACACCTTTCCTGCATCAGGATACCATTTCTTATACCCCTCATTAAGCATTAAAAAGGTAGAAAAATCAAATTTGGGTAAGAAGAAAGTAACAAAAAAGCCAGCTTCCTTACTAAGCCTTCCTGAAGCCAGTTCCAGATTTGCCAAGAGACATCTGTATTTCCCCAGACCAGCTAAGTGAATTAATATAAATATCTAATCTCCTTTGCTAACTCAACACTTAAAAATCCCCATACTATTTTCAAATATCTGCGCTTAATCTTGTGTACTCAATTTTGATTTTACACAAGACATGAACATGGAGCACAGCTATCAATCTCCATCAGCTTTAAAAATTCTAAGACATGTAATTGCTGTTATTTTTAAAGAGTTATTGCTCTTAGTCTACTGTTTTTTTCTAGTATCTTCCACTTCTGCTGTAAAAACAATAAAGTTCATCTTGTTCTTCAGCCTGCCCAGACTAGGGACATAAATTAGCGCGGTGTCTTGACACTTGTGATGTCGTGGGCAGCCGCAGTCTCCAGAGGGCACCAGATACCCAGGAATGCCGACATACGGCTTCGTGCGCACTCCCTGCAGGGATCCCGCCTCTCCCTTCCTTCACCACGCGGCCGCTTTTCAAGTCGGAGCAAATCCATATGGACAAACAGCTGAAGTACACGAGATGATGTAAGTACTTAACACCAGACAGCAGGCAACCAGAACAGAGCAGGTCTTTGGCCTACAGCAACTGCTAAAGTGTTTTACAATTATCTTAAGTATTTGCAGAGAGAAGAGAAGATTTTCCAGGTGACCTAAAGTGTCTGAACAAAAAAAAGGAACGACATAGCTAAACAGAACATAAAAATTTGGTGAATGGGCAAGGAGGCAACAATAAAACATGTAAGATGGAGGGAAAAAATGGCAAAATTCCATCTGCAAAGCTAATGGAACTTTGGTGCCAAGCAGAAGTCTGCAACCCTGCCAGGCACAGGCAGCTCTGAGCAGAGGCAGGGCCCTCAAAAAGACCTTCACATTCACTGTCAATATCAGCTGGTAACAACACTGCTAAGTCACCTGAAAACAAGCCAACTTGCCAAATTTTGCCAGTGTCCTCTATGATTCTGTAGTAGAGGAAGGCACCATTTCTGGAAAACAGAAAATCCTGTGTCCACCGAGGAACAGGGCAGTGGCATAAATGAAGACTTTGGCATACGGCTTGCATTGTCAGCAAGTCTGCCAGCCTAGGAATGCAGGTGTACAGGGAGACCAAGGAAATGCCTGCACAAAGACTCAGGTTAAAGACACTCACAGTGAGGGGTGTACCTGTGTGAAAGGAATGGATGGGTTGTGACAGCCGTCCGGTAAAGAAACTCAGATCCCACTACTGCTCCCTGTCCCTCTGTCACCTCTCACCCCGTTTCCTGTCGCGCGGCTAACGGGGTTACACGGCGGGGCACGGCTGCCCCCGAGCGGCGAAACGCGGCACTGCACCGGGGCTGGGGCCGCCGCCTCAACCCGTGTCACTGCACCCCGACCGTGCCACCTCCATATCCCTGTGCGCCACTGCACCCCGACCCTGCCACCTCCGTGCCACCTCCATATCCCTGTGCGCCACTGCACCCCGACCCTGCCACCTCCGTGCCACCTCCATATCCCTGTGCGCCACTGCACCCCGACCCTGCCACCTCCATCCCTGCCCACCACTTCCACTGTCCCCTGCCCACCACTGCATCCTGACCCTGCCACCTCCATGTCACCTCCCTATCCCTGCCTGCCCCTTCCACTGTCCCAGTACATGCTGCATCCTGACACTGCCACTCCCCCTGTCCCTGCCTGCTGCTGCATCCTGACCCAGATTCCAGGGCCTCCAACATTCATCACATGGCTCAGCATTTACTCCTGCCTATTCCAAAGTATCCACTGTAGTCCCTTCCTTTCTATCAAAGTTAGTGCATCTGAAAATGTCCATTTTTAAACCAAACTCTTGCCACAGGGGAAATGTTACAGTATACTAAATGGGACATTAACAACACATAAAATTACAGAAATATACAGGAGTCATCTCACTTGATGCCCAAAAATCTCATTAAACTGCCAACATTCCCCCTGAAGAAGTGTGGGTTTACAAATTTCAACATTCTTCAACTGCAGGGTGGGGACACAGGATGTACCCTAAATTTGAGAGGAAAATGTATGAGTGCTTTCCTATTAAATAAGCTCTCTGTAAAGACTCCATCTCTGCTGCAGTGAGCTTTGCACTGGCTGTCCATGCCACTTTTTATCATTCTGTCTTGAACAACTTGCTACTTTTTTTACTTAATTTCTTTTCTTTACCCTAATTCTTTTTCATAAAGTGAGTCCCACAGGCAAGGTTTGTATTTATTGGAGGACATGTGTCATTTGCTACAACTCGGAAAAAAAACTGCAGAATTTCTCTCAACTTTTTATTTCTGGCTTTTGTCTCCAGCTCTCTTCCTACCAGTTACAGCTTGGTTCCACAATGACTGAATCTAAAAAGGAAAACAAAGCAGCAGGTTAAAAGATGCAGTAAATCAAGACTGAAGAAAAAAAAAAAAAAAAAGCAAAAGAGAAAATATTCCACAATAAGGATAATGACCCAAAAAAGACCAAAGAAGATCTGAAAATACAATTTCCACTAATAGCTCAAGGCAGCCCTTACACACAGCAGGCTCTACCGAGAGACACCGTGACACCAACAGCTCAGTGCACTGTCACAATCCAATTAGCCAGGTAAGGAGCTGTGACATCCAAACAACAGACCTCAGCTTGCTCAGACAACTGATGGACAGCCCATCTGAAAAGCTGGAACAAGCAGAATAAGAAGTGCTGTGCATTTCATACAACTGACACCTCATTCCAATGAAAGGAATCAAAAGATTGCTTGAAAGTAATTTAGTGCCAACTGTTGCACTGATGACAGCACAGGAGAGTCTCAGCCCAGACACACTCACTTTCTTCCCAATATCCGATCTAACCACGTCCTGTTGTCCTGTCACTCCATGCCCTTGTCCAAAGTCCCTCTCCAGCTCTCTTGAAGCCCCTTTAGGTACTTGAAGGGAATTGGAGAAGCATTGAAAACAACTTGCTGTCATTGTCAATGCAGGAAGTACAGACCTAGAGACAGGGATGGTTAGTGCCAGTGCCTTGTTTTTTTAGTGGTGTTAATTACAATAAAGCTACTACCAAAGAGGCATTTGTCTGCCTCAGTCATATTCAAATTAAGGAACCCTGAACTGCATCAAGTTTCAAGTACCAAATTATACAAAAATATTTATTTTTGCCAAACAAGGCACAGCCTCAATAAAAACTGCTGCGACACTAACAAGATTGAAAAGTACATTTACTGCTGTAATATGCACTTAACTTGAGAAAAAAATTAAAACTCCAATAGAAACAATGAAGCCAAATGCACTCAGTAAATTTTTGACATTCATAATGAAAAGTATCAGCAGCTACATTAGTGCAAACAACCCTATCTACCTTGCACCATTATTCAGGCCTTGAACTCAAGTCAGTCCACATACAGATCCCACTCAAAAACTGACATGGCTTTGATACTTATAGATTAGCCACCTGTTAAAAATTACATGGGAGTGGAAATAAAGCCTCATGTTAAAACATGGAAGACTTATGTTTATCCTGCATTCCCTGAGAACCTCTGAAAGCTGAATAGAGGAATACACAAAAACTTCAACTAAGAGCCTGCAGTTATGTACTGTATATGCCACTTAAAGCAAGGGAAAGATTGAAAAAAAACATATCTCCAACAGGGTTTATAGACAATAGGATTTTTTCTCCCCTGCCTGCAGTCCACATGTGTCAGTGTAAGTATTTAAGGGCATAAGCAGATGCAGATTAACTGCAGGAGTGCTTGGCCATTCTCCTTTCCACCATGAAACAGCCATATCATTTCCCTGAAAAGTCTCCCAGCCAAAGATAAGGCAGTTTGACAGGTAGGCAGCCTTTCCATTTCCTCCAGCAGAGCTACCCTGGTAAGAGATGAACATGGCACGACTGGAACTTATTCTAAAGCAGACATACATCCAAACAGGCCAGCTGTGCCTTTCACACACAAAACACCAAAGAGTTACTACCAACAGGAGAAACTAAAACATCAGCTAAGTTTCTTTCACTAAGTAATCTTCTCACAGTAAGAATCTGGGGCTTTCATTTGGTTACTGGAATCAATTCCATATCCACTGGTTATGACTGCTACGCCCATCTCCAGCTGTTTTCTCATTTCCTCCTTGCCACTTACAACACTGGTACCGGAAGCAAACAAGAAGAGTAAAATCGACAAACATTTATAGCAGCTTTAAATGAAAAAGAAGGGCAGTCTCATTAACCTACTATTAAGAATTTATTCTGAGAAATATTTCAGCATATTAGAAGGCATAAGGAAAAGCAAGAAACCTAGAAGAAATAAACAAATATCACCACAAGTTAATAAATGTTTTTGCATTTTATCTGCATGAAAAGGGGCCTGTCAAGATTGTGCCCCAAGAAATACATACACCAGTTATGGGAATGATAACTGCAATTGGAAAATGCAGAGTTGTAGAAGGATGGTTTGAGTGCTGACCCTGTGAAGGGATCAGAGAAGACAGTCAGTGTTGGTGGTGATTACCTAACCAAGGTGTCTGTGCTGGGAGGTTGGTCTAAATAGGGCAAGAAGAGTACACTGCTCCAGGGTGTGATTCAAAGCTTTTAAGTGGATCCCTACAATAAATTGACATCTACAGGAACCCACTTTTTCCTTACTAACAAAACAGGAGACCAGATAGATTTTTAACCTGTGTAAAAGTTTTGTGGTCCCTGTAAGACAGGTAAACACAGCACTCACTGTCCAAAGAGTTTCTCAGTTTCTTCCTTCACACTGACAGAAAAATTCACCATAATGAACTTGATCTAGAACTAATTCCAGCTGAAAACAAATGCAGAGAAAAACAATTCTGTTAGAACATGTTCAGCTCCTGACCCAATTCCTCACATGAATGCTTGGGAAGAGGAAAGGGAGCACTAGGGCCACCTTAAGCTGCAGTACCAGCACAAAGCTGTCAGCAAACCACAGCACCAGGAACCTTGTATCTGGTGAGCTAGGTGGCTGCACTGAGCTGCGTCCCTCCACTCTGTGCCATCCAGCAGGACACACTACAGTGAAACTGCTTTCTCTCAAGCATATTGCAACCCTCTGGCTTACAGCAAGTCTGCGGGCAAGCAAACCATCTGAATTCCATAGTATTTATCTGTGATCAGACTCCCCTCTGTATTGTATTCACTGAGTGAACCTGTGAACCAAAGTTACCTTCTCCTTACGCTCCTGTGAAGGCAGCACACTTTGGCCCAGATGTTATCAAAGCAGATCTTTACCTTTGACCAGTACAAACTCCCAAGGGCACAGCCAAGCCTGTCCCTGGCTACAGGACATTCCCCACCCACAGCCAGCTTGGTGCAGTGTTAGAATCAAAACGCCACCTGTGCCATTTCTCCACTTCCCCTCTTTTCTTTTTTCCTGTAACCTACAGAATAAATCTTCCTGGTTGCTACTCCTGCCCAGGGATCCCAGCAAAGTTCTTTCCAATTTCAATGTGTCTCATGAAATGATGCAAACCTATGAGAATGAAATCTTCATTCAGCACTGACCCCTATTTTTCAGTCAGCAAGCAGCTGTGATCTCCTGCAATTACTCAGAATAAAGCTGACCTTTCACTTTGGATCAGAAACTCTGGGAGCTCATGCAAGACATGGAAACAGAGTATATACCCAGGCCAGCCAGGAAGAGGGAAACTCAATTCCACATCTTTCCTCAGCTGTTTGCTGAACAAGCTCCCTCTTAATCCTTTCACCTGACGGTGGTAGAAAGCCCCAGATCATGGCTCTTTCAGAATTAATACTGCTAATTCTTCTGTCACAAGCTGCAGCCTACAACGAAGAGAAAAGCAGATACAATAATGTCAACTGCTTGAAACTTGCA
Organism: Bombycilla garrulus; assembly: GCA_013400315.1. Taxonomy (NCBI): domain Eukaryota; kingdom Metazoa; phylum Chordata; class Aves; order Passeriformes; family Bombycillidae; genus Bombycilla; species Bombycilla garrulus. The sequence goes on along the minus strand of VXBU01004424.1, from coordinate 71,732 downwards.
CTGTGGAACAAAAGATAAAAAAAAATCACTGCAGCTACTGACAACAAATCACACACATGCAAGTCACTTGGGATACCCTGTAACCTGATAAGGAAAGCCTCGATGAAGAAAGCAAATGGATGAAATAATTTAAGTCTTAATTCTGGAAGAATATTTTTTTATTGCCTTTCCTTTAGATTTGGAGAATTAAAGGTCTATTGAAAAGGTAATAGGAACAAAATTAGTTAATGTTCTTAAAATTTGTTCCATTCTTCCTTAATTTCTCCTTCTGTTCCTATCTAACATTCTTTCAATTAGTTTTAATTTTTCACTATTTCTTTCACTAACTGATAGTGCATCTCACTAGATGACACAAGGTCTTTATTCATTCAGAGAATTCTCTACTGAAAGCTGGGAAAGGCAAGTGAAACACACTCATCAATAATTTTTTTTTTAATTTCTCTTTTTAATTTAGTAAAGAAGCCACCACATTTTGCTAACCTGACAGTGCATTTCAGGACAAACACTCAATCTAATCAGGTGTAGCATACAGGAAGACTTACACTTTAAAAGAAGCAGTCACAAAGGAATTTCTTTTTAGCTAATGTCAAGTCATAAAACTAATCAGTCCCTCCCTTTTACAGGTCTTCATGATGTAAAAGTGATGAAGGAGCTCATGAAAGACCATCAGAATATCTGAAGGTATTAAATAGAGAATCAAAGATTTCTGGTTAAACAGGCTGTAAAATCCATTGCCACAAAAAGTGAAAGCCTTATACTGTAAGTAGATACTGGAAAACATTCTTAGTTTTATCAACAAGCATTTGTGGCAATTCCCCCCCCCCCCCCCCTATTTATTATGCTTTTTTTT
>VXBU01004424.1:60062-70858 GCA_013400315.1 Bombycilla garrulus | reverse complement strand
AGTAAACTAGTTTTAGGAAAACTACTAACAGCAAAAGAAGATATTTCTTCAAAAAGTCTGAGCAGAACAGCACTCCTTGGCCATCTGATGTAGTATTGCATGATACCAAAATGGCAACACCAGCCACTCCCACACCTGAAAAAAAGACCTGTGCAACAAGTTTCATGGCATTCTAGAGACTTCATAATAAGTATCTGGATTTTGTTTTCCTCTAAGGCTTCATCTAGATGGAACAAGTATCCAAAAATAAACTTTTGGGGAACAACTATTTCTTTTATCTTTGCACAATACTCATTAACCAGTGATACTCTACCAGGACAAGGGAATTCAGGCTTCAAATTAGAGGAGCAGTAAGTGCTCATCCCTGGGATGGTAACTTGGGTCCTACCCCATGAACAATAGCTGCCCATGCACTAACTATTAGTCACCTCACAAATGACACCCTGATGCACATAAGGAAAACTAACATCAGTGCTAGTTAACTTAATGTCAGGCTGTCAAACACAGAGGTGCAGTTTAGTGTTGTTGCAGCAGGGACAGGAAATTCCAGGAGAGTTTTGAAGGCACCTATGGCAGAAGGGTGGTGGACAAGACAAACTCCTAGAGCCTAATAAGACATCCTTGCTTTTGACTCACAGAAATGTTAGTCTACATTAATAAGTGTTGGAGCAGACAAACAGAATCAAACCCAGGTGAGTCCTTTAAAGTGACCCTTATGCTGAAATTTTAAGAAGCTTCATTGTTGTACACATGTCCCCAATTCATTTAGACTTATATTCCAAATATTCTCATACACCAAGCCCTAAAAGTGCTACAATCAATCTTTAAAGCAGATGAAGCAGAAAAAACCCAAAAATCCCACAAAGGCACTCAACCTTGGAAGAAAAAACCCCTTTCTCCCAGGAAGCAGGAAAGTCTCATTTGCAAACATACCCACTCTGCAAAGAAACCATCCCTGCCTTTAACCTGCCCACTCATTCCCTCCATCAGCCCAACTATTCTTCATATTAGCACAAACACTTTCAAGACTGCAGCTACTGGTCAGGAAACCAATCCAGGCCAGAACTCACCCAGGCAAGGATACTTATTTCCATCCAGACTAGGTCTGTGGGGTGCCCCAACACTAAGGGCAGCCAAAAGACAAGCAAGGCAAAAGGGTTTCTACTAGCACAATGTTACACTGTATGTTCAGGAAACACTGCCTCAGCATGGAACACATACCACACTTCAAACCCCCTCAATTTACATTTATGTTCTTGTCGCTTCTGCACTTCTGCCTGGACTGATTTGTTCTCTTCATGCTGGCTATTCTTCATGCAGCTCCTGAGGTCAGAACTCACTCTGGAACAGAACAGATGAACTAGTGAAACTACATAAAAGAGAAAGGTAAGGGGCAGGGGGGTGGGAGGGAGGAAATAAAAGCAGTGTTCAATATTTAATGCTTGTTTAACAAAAGGTGCAGTCCCACACCCCTAACAGAGCAGATCTGATAACTGCTTGAGGACCCCTTCACTTACCAAAAGAGCCATAAGCAAACCAAAGGAATATTTTAATCAGCTTTAATATTTTCCCTAGGATGACTGAACTCATTTTACAAGCTACCTACCTGCTCTCAAACTCTTTAGCATTTACAGTTCTGACAACCTAAAGCTCTGGATGCCTCACGTCAGATTACAAGTGCAATATGACATTTTAGAGCTAGCTCTGCCTACTTCAGATGGCCCTTTTCTCCTGTGCTGTGGAAGAGCACATCACACACTGAAGGAGTTTTTATTGCTGAAGAGGTGTAAATGAGAGCAAATATCACTCCTTACACACTGTCAATGCAGTGGATATACTGCTTATATCAAATAACAAAATCAGCTCTAACGCAGCTCTATGCCACCCTGAGGAATAGCAGCAGAAGCAAATTTCCTTACCCTTATCAATTAAGGGCTTAAAATATTCACATTTACAAAAACACAGTATTTATAAGACAGCACATTATTTCTTTCTGTAATCCTTGTCAGTCCATAGTGTGCACACATGCTAAAAACCCTGGTAAGGAAGTCCAGAGGAGTAATTCTGAAGAGTGGCAAGTGTTCCTGCTACACTCAGTGATGAGGGCCAAGTAGTGTTGGATTTCACACCAGTTGGATTTCATACCCTTTGAATTTAAGTCCTTCCCCTCCAGGTTCTTCTGTCATTTATTTAGTACAAGGCACTCAAGTCTGGGTCCTGGCTCCATTTTTTACTTGGCGAGTCTATTTTTAATTGTTTATCAGCTTCAAAGAGGATTACTGATAAGAGGTTTGTCGGAGCTGTGGATGCTCAGTGACAGTGAGCTTTTAAAAAAACTTGGAAATTATCTCTTTTTATTTAACACTCTGCAAAAATCACAAATGCTACATACAAGCCCTGACCAGGAAAGAGGATGCTCAGAGGATACATGGGGCATGCTCCACTGCTAAGGGCATATTAAGACTGCTGATGCAAGCTGCATCCTTGCCAGGTTCTGCACTGTGCAACCCTGGAAAAGATTTCCTGAACATAACAAACTCGTCAATAAAAACAGAAAAGCCTCAAGAGTGAAGGACTTCTCCCTTCAGATGACACTTGATACAAAATGAATACCTCCCAGGTGGAATATTATCACCTCAGAAGGTTTTTCACACACGTAAGAGGACGACGTAACACACTGAATTTAATGGAAGCATCTTTTTATCCACTTTGGGTTTCCTGAAATTTTGAATCAGGAAATAGTTTTCTTCTATTTTTCAAACCTAATCTTCTGCTTAGCAAACAAAACAGTAAACAGTAAAGAAACCTGTTTTAAATAAAGACAGTACCCAATCTCTTCCAAGGAGGAAGAGAAAACAAACCAGTAATTGCAACTCTTTTCTACACTGAAGACAACACCAATAGAGAACATTTCACAGGGATCTCTGCAGATTAGCACTGATGGGGAGTTAATGCAAGGCACAGTCATTGCCCCTCTCTGTTTACAAGGTATTGGCTGTGATTAAGGAAATAAGTTACTGGAGTTTAAGAAGTGTTTTGAAGCTGTTTGGACACCACTCAAGAAGTATCAATCTACTAATGTACAACCCAGGGAGCTCCAAAAATGCATGGCATTCTTGTTCTGATCCACACCAAGGGAATGTCCCAAGAGGACAGTGAGTCACTTCTACTCTCCTTTACTGCAAAGATAATGCTGAACTTCTGTTAAATACCTGGTGTATTTTCTGGCCTAAAATACCTTGCATGAATTTACATCCCATCAGATCTTTGACGTATGGGCAATATTTGATAAGCTTGAAGGAAAACAGGCATAAACTGAAAATTTGAAGTGCTTCTCATGACCAATGCTGAGCTTAGAACACATGGGAACAGGTCAGAAGGCTGCCAGAACAATGAGGTTGCTGGAATAAAAGACCTATGCAGCAGAATGACAGAGTTAGCTGTGAAAAGAGCCAGGGGAGATCCTGTGAGAAGAACATGGGGAGATCCTACTGCGACCTTCAAAGGGAAGCAAAGAAGATGGAGCCACACTCTTGAAAGCAGAGAGTCAAAGGAAAAGTGCAACAGACCAGCTCCAACAATGAGTGGTCAAACATTGGAGCAGGTTGCTCACAGATGATGTGGAAACAAAAATATTTCCTAAATACAACCCTAATTGACCTCATGCTGGCTCTGCATTGAGTCAGGGGTTAATTGGCAGGAGAAAACCCAGGACCACAGTGAGTAAATCGAAACTAATAAAAAAGGAGGAATCTGTCTTTGGAGTAGTAAGGACTACTGTATGCTCTTTTCCCAGGATGTTAACAAGAAATTGTATTTTGCCCGGTAGGCAATAGGAAAGGTGCAAAAAGGCAGATGAAAACTCTAACCCTGGCTGCCAGCACTGGACACTCTGTTTCAAGAGGCAGCACATCCTTCTGACCAGCAACTGCACTGGATCAAGCACTTCTGACCAGAAAGAGCCAGACTGATAACACAGCAGGACAAATATTCAATGCTATCTCCCTCCTTTGAGTCTGGTAGAGATGGAGAAATCATCCCTAAGGATTTGTCTACACAAGCCACTCAAAGCAGATGTTTCCAAAAACAGACGTCATGTCAGGCAAGTGAGACATCTAAATATTTGATAGTCGGCTCCATCATACTGTCATGGAAGCTCACAAATTCTTCTCCATGTAGGTCAAAATGTCGGTAGGACAAGGAGAGGATGCAGCTGCTTTAACAAGACAAAACTATTTCCACACACACTACAGGAGCAAAGCATAAAGTCATATAATGCTCCAGGTAGCTCAGAGCAGGTAGGAGTCAACAGCAGTCACTCTTCAGCAGGAAGAAGAGAAGAGTATTAATAAATATGGAAGGTAGGCAAAGATCAAGTAATCAATGAGTACCTTTTGAGTATTCAGTATTGCCACAGGAAGCGATAAATCTCTCTTCAAAGATCAGAAGTGGCAGTAAGTTATATACTCAGCAGGAATGCTGGATAACACTAACTTCTTCCATCCTCCAAAAAGAAAAGAAAAGAAGAAAGGTTTTAATAATCTGATAAGCTTTGACTGAAACTACCAGCCTTCAAAAATGTCATTTTTTTTCCAACCTGTAATCTGGGAACTCCTAAAGTGCCTCTAAGGGGTTTTCCTGCAGTTCATGCTGGGAAAGCAAAACTGAAGTTTAGATGGCACTTTCACTGCAAACAGTTTAGCACACAGGAGAAAGGTACTGGTTAAAATGTAATACTGTTAAATTATGTCATAGAATTATACAACTAAAACCAAGGGGTATTTTTAATTCAGTAGCATTTCCTGCTTTCATTTTAAGTCTCTGGATGTTAGAAGTGGTTTCAAGGGAAGAGCTTTGCAAATCAAATGCAAGGAGACAGAAAAACTATACATGAAGCTGAAGTAATTGGCTAAAAATCACTACTGGTTCTACTGCAGTGAAAGGCTCTTCTAGGAGCCAGTCCAGAGAAACCATGTCTCTTTCAACATTAAACAATGGGGAAATTCAATTGCCTGGACTACAATTTTAAACATACAGTGAAGTTTACAACATATCCCCTTTCCACCTTTTTAACATGAATAAGATGTGAAAAAAACCCTTAGCTTCCAGCAATCTCCACCTAGAGATGCTTAGGTCACCATCAAGCTGTTCACTGTAACATCCTGGAGTGCTCAGAAAGTGTCAAACACTTGTGCCAAGTCTCCACACATGAGGCATTAGCATAGCTTAAAATTATTGTGTTGTTTACTCCTTCTTCCACAGCTTTATAGTTTAATTCCTGATTAAGTCAATATTTTACTCAGCATCCAGTTTAAAACTAGGATCGCTGCAGATAATACAATTCCACACAACACATACAAATGCAATATATAAAACGAGTCAATAAATAATTTTATGTAACACAAAATTTTATGGAGCTATGTTTTCTTTAGTGGATTCAATAAAAATCACCTTGCTTCACCCTCTGAGCATTTTCCAGGCTTAGAACCAGGAAGGAAGAATTCCTTCGCTGATACACGAACTGTTTGGGCAGCAGTGCTCATGCCAAGGTCCTTGGGCTGCTTGGTAGGCAGCGAGCTGAACACGAGCCAGCAGCTTGTCCTGGCAGTAGAGAAGTAACATTTATCTTTCCAACAGCTCCCCAGTGCCACAGCTTCAGACCAGGATGTATTAGTCATGAGTCTGGACCAAGTATTCAGGACACGATTTGACACATCTCCAATATATACCAATATCTGCTTATTTTCCCCCGTTCAGAAGATTTTACTGGTTTGATCATATTCTTGATTGAAAAGGAAAAGTCTTAAACCTCTCTCTGTTCAAAAAGAGGGAAGGTGTTTCAAGAGAAGACGAGGTGCTATCCATCCTTTTTCTTTAGCACCCCTGGTTTATCACCAGCCTGACTTCTCATGAACGACAGTTCTCCAAATATATATGAAACAAGAAAAGGTCAACACCTTGCAGCTGGCTGAAGCAACTTTCAGATTTTTTTCTTCCACAACTTTGATCCACAGATGTTCAGAAATTAAGAAATGCATGACTGGTCTTCCTATCAATCCAATAGTTAATCACCCTCCTTAACTGAAAAACTTAAGCGTTTTAATTTGAACTTATTGGGCTACCAATTTGTATTGTGTTTGTCAACAAGATTAGAGGAAGCTCACTCTTATCCAGTATTATTTTGTCAGGGACATATCTGAGGGCTCCCATCAAGTCACCTCAGTTTAACGAAAGGCTGCACAGCACATGTTTAACATTTTACTGTATGGCAATACAGCTTAGTTTTCCATCAAACTGGAGATTAATCCCTTTTCCCTAAGCGCAGTAATTTTTGGAGGGTTTAGAGTGCTGAGGCCAAAACCATACGTAGGATTTTGGGAATGACTTCATCCCATCCCACATGATAGGCAAGAATGTACCGCTGCTTGTTTCACTAACGCATTTAAGAACTACATTGTGTTCTTTGTCACAGCATCACCTTGGAAACTCGTGTTTATGCTGTTTATTCACTATAACTCCAAAACACATTTCAATTACTGCTTTCTAGGATACCATGTGCCTTAATTTAAATTCAGCTCAAATACCTTGTTCCCAGGTGTACAGCTTTACGTGCAGCAGCTTTTGCACACACACTGGACTGAATCTACTCCACCTGACAATCACAATGGCTGCCTTAGTGCTCAGTGCTTTTCCACAAATCAGAAGTTTTATCATGAACAAGTTTTTGAACAACAAAATCATTAATAAAAAGAAATTGTGACAAGCAATTACTAGTTTTTGCTGAATATCCAAGGAAACTATTCACTCTTTTACACCCCCAGACTAATCCTGAACTAAATGGCATTTACTGTTACTCAGTACTAATATTAATATACGGTAAGGTCGTCAAGATCAAGTCCTTTAACAATTCAAGTAATAAATTTAAAAAGCTCTTGTTTTCTTAAGGCCTTAGTTACTGGGATTAACACTCTTCTCTACTTTAACTAAATTCTGTACTAAGAATAAATAGGAGCGCTGGCAATAATGTGAACTACATGTGTGTTAACACCATGCAGAGCTAATCAAACACCCAAGGTGTTTTGGGTGCCTGCCACCCTCCCTGCACAGCCACGTTCATCCACTTCACCTCCTTTTAGTACTGATACAGCAGCACTTCTCTGACTCCCTGGAATTTCACTACTGTTCCAAAGGGCATTGACTACAAAATATCCCTTCCAACACTGCAGTTAAAAATATTCCAGTGGTGAAAAATATACCAATATGCCAAGGTAAATGTCTCTCTCACCTCCCAGTGTACTCTGGTGGGGGGCAGTTTTAAATAGTTTTCATGTTAAGTTTTGGCTTGTGTTTGTTTTTTGTTTTTTTTTTTTTAATATAATTTACCTGTGCATGTTTGAGACATGTACAGACTTCTAATAATGATGCATTATTAATACAGGGGTACAACTCACATGCCAAACAATCTGTGATCTGCCTTCTGTTTTGCCAGAATTTGACAAATTCAATGATGTCAACAGGAATTTTTTGACAGTATGGGAAAAAAATGCAAAATAAGATTTTCAGTATAAGATGAACTTGCTTAACCCTGTCTTTACATTTGAGCAATGATTTCCAATGAAGCCCATGAAGCTTTATAAATTTCATGACTTTGCAGCTATAGCAGAAAAATAAGATTCTGCTGCTAATTGGCTGACATAATATGTATTCAGGCAGACTACTTGCACTACAGGGAGAAAAAAAAAATACCCTGCAGTTCAGCTTGCTGCACTGCTACCATTACAGAAGCCATCACTGGTGTCACTAGTCAGCACATCCTAGATGATCACTGCCCTCGTGCTTTTAAATATTTTTAAACATTCCTGGCCTCACTCTTAATATGAGCCCAAAACAGCGCACTGAAATCCTCAGGTAGCTGAGGTAATAAACTGTGGGAGGGCTTGAACTGAAGGGGGGTGTCTAAAAACAAAACTTTACATAAGAAATGCAACTATCTATGACTCAAAACTTCACCTGTAGGGATAGTTAGAGAATAATGCTTCGGGAGTCCATTCTATCAGAGATGTCCCCTAAGTCAATGCACGTTAACTGCGCCATTCTTGAGAGCTGTCTCTGCTCTACTTCTCTTTCCACCTGTTAAGAACCACATTGGAAGGAAATTAAGATTTTATAGCTTCCAAGTTTTTATAATACTGAGGAAAACTTCACTTTAGCTTTAAATTACATTAGATACCCCAATTGAGTTGTTGTGTATAGTTACTTGAATGTTAATATGACCTCAAACATAGAACTCCCTACTCACCTTCTGTTTATTCTGCTCTTCTTTTTGAGGTTTTTATTTTTGTTAATCAGAGAAAAACAGGTCACTCAGCTGAGCAGCAACTCTTTAGTTTTAATATTAAATATGTCTGGGATAAGCATATCTCAATTCCTAAAGACTGATGAATTATTGGAAAGAAGTGGGATGAGCAGCAGAACAGAGAGCTGTAAATGAAATTCAAATATCCTTCAGCACAAAAATCCCCAGTATTTTCAGCTACAGTCAGGACAGGACAGATTCTAAGTTTCAGTAAAAAACCTGAAAGAACAAGGGCCGTGTATGATCTGAACCATTGTCATCAACACTAAATATAACCAATAAAAAGGGAATTTCCTGTTTCTCCGTGTGCCTCTAAGACCACATATGTTACAGAGTAGCAGAGCTTGATACTGTATTGACATTTCAAGGTTTAGTACAACAAAGAGTGAACCGGGCATCTGAACTAAAGCCAAATGGATGAACAGGGGTTTACAGTTAAGCAAATAAATCAGTACAGTTCACTAAATTCACACAAACAAAACATGCAGCCAAAGCTTTGGTTTCTTTCAGCTGTTGTCAGTGTGTGTCCTCATGTGTTCAGGTAAAGCAGTAGCTGCTCCTTATTACATGTATTTCTAGAGCACGTACAAGCACATTTGGGATCCGAATGCTTATTACTCCCTCAAGCATTCCCTCCATGGTAAAGAGGTAAGAGCAGTTAAAGTTGCCAGGATGGGGAATTAGGGAGTTTTTATACAAATATAATCAATAATATAGCTGAACGAGCTAATATACAAAAAACTGTTCGGACAGAGCAGGGAGAACTATCCAGAGGTCAGCAGAACCTGTTTAAGGGATAAGTGCAAGGAATAGGCTGGCTTTGCTCCAAGAACAGACAGGCCTAACAATACTCAACATCCAACTTCCAAAAATCTAGAAAAGCACGAGTTCCTGGACATGAAGTCCTAAGGGGAGGAGAAGAAATTAAATTCTGGAGTAGGCTGTGCACAGAATTCCGTACCAAGTTAGTAATCGCATATAATTAGATTTTTCAGGTAAATGCTGAATAAAGTCAAGAAAAACACAGGTCAGTTTCTACCATTTCAATACAAAGCACTGGGAGTGCAGCAGGCGGGTATCAACCTGCAGCCCCAGGAGCTGGTGAGGATGCACACAAATTAGCTACGGATCGTAGTCAAGATCCAGCCTGCTCACATGAAAACAGCTCTTGAAATAGCTCCTTCCCTCAGTAACGCCGCAGGCACGAGTCACCAGCAAACTTAACGCTGTCGTTCTCCAAGCTCTGTTCGAAATGGATGAGCCTTGCTGTATTACTTCAGTTGCAGGGCCACTGGAGGCCACACGAACTCGAGTTTTGCACCTTGTGCTCAGATATTACGCCTCAAAAATACCCCACAAAGTTTCTTGAGCCTTTCTGTGCATTCTAATAATCATTCATGCACAGCAGATGACGTTAACACTGAGCTAGCTCTACACATCCAGAAGAAAAACAAAATGGAAGTAAAAATCCATCAACCTAGAAAAAGAAGGCAGCAAGCATTGCCTTTATACTAAATTTGCTCCTTCCTTCAGTTCTGCTGATGTCTTCTACTCTGAAGGAAGTGTTAGGGAGATCATTTAAGTAAGAACAGCTTGAATACAGCACAGATTTCTAATACTCAACGGACTCCTACAAATTCAACAGGCTCTGCAGAAGATGAATAAACTGGAGAATTCAAGACGATATTTACACACTTCCTGCACTGAAACAAAGTCACATACACTGGAAGTGGTAAACAGCGTTTCAGACGCTTTTAATAACACCTCTGGAGTTTATTAGCAGAATTCACTAACTGGCCAGAGATGAGGAACAGCCATGCATGTATTTAAGGGGAGAAAGGCTCGGCAAAAAAAATAGGAAGTCACAAACAGGAAAGCGAGCTCATTCTCACCAACAGGCAAGTCCTAAGGATTACACTGAACAGAGAAGGAACCACACACCACGGCAAAACCCTTCTATCGAAGTCACTTCACAAGGTTAACACAAGGCCAAATCCGATACCATATAAACATATAGTCTAAAGAAATCTAAGGCTGATGTAGAGAACAAACAGCAAAGCGTTTGGACACAGAGCATGTGCGGTTTCCTCCCCTGCATCACAAAAAGAATCGGGTTTTGTGCTTCCCCCCCAAGCAGCACAGACCCATGGAAGGGAGGGAATAACTCCGTCCTTTGCCATGATATTTCGGGCTCGATCTCTGGGCAAGCGCCCGGCCGCGGAGGCCCGGGAGGTTCCCGGGGAGCTTCCCCGCGAGTCGGGCAGCCGGGCGAGGTCCTAGCGAGTGACACAGCTGCTCGGGGATCGGTGGCAGCCCAGGTGCTCCCGATCGGAGCCTGAAAGCCCGTGGGGACCCCGGGCCCTGAGTGGGGTGGCGGGGACGGGACGGGGGAGGGGGGGCGGACACAGAACGGCGGGGCCGCCGCTCGCCGGGAGCGGCG
>VXBU01004424.1:10962-58100 GCA_013400315.1 Bombycilla garrulus | reverse complement strand
CCCTCAGCCAAATCCACCCCGTCACCTCAGCCAAACCTGCCCCTTCACCTCATCTCAAACTGCTCCCTGTACCTTATCAGAAACTGACCCCATCACCTCGGCCAAAACTGCCCCTTCACCTCAGCCAAAGCTACCCCGTCACCTTAGCCAAAACTGCCCCTCCACCTCATCTCAAACTGCTCCCTGTACCTTATCAGAAACTGACCCCATCACCTCGGCCAAAACTGCCCCTTCACCTCTGCAAAACTCTGAAAGCAGGAGGCTGTGCCTCAGCTCCTCAGGAGAATAAGGCCACAGAAAAAGTCCATCCTCCGTGCTGAGGAGGGATTTGGCCTGGTTGAAAACACAGACTTTCCTTAAGGTGGAAGAGGAGTCAGTACAATCATGAATTAATCAGCAGGAAGGTCATAGGAGAGTTTTGAAAAATACCAACAAGTGACTGGAATTAGGGTCTAGAGGGGAAGCCGTGTGAGAAGTGGCTGACGGCACTTGGCTTGTTCAGCCTGGAAAAGAGGATACTGAGGGCAGAGCTCATTGTGGGCTGCAGCTTCCTCAGGAGGGGCAGCAGAGGGGCAGCACCGATGGCTGCTCTCTGACCTGAGGGAACAGTGTGGAACTGTGTCCAGGGGAGTTAGGCTGGGTATTAGGAAGAGGTTCTTCACCCAGAGGGTGGCCAGGTACTGGAACAGGCTCCCCAGGGATGTTGTCACAGCACTAGGCCTGGCAGAGTTCAAGAAGTATTTGGACAACATCAGTCAGGTGGCGTGATTCTTGGGGATGTCCTGTGCAAGACCAAGATTTGGACTTGATGGTCTTTGTAGATCCAAGAGATCCTAGGATTCTACAATTCTGTGATTTAAGATTGTGTTTGCCTAGTGTTTTAAAGGACCTTACGCTTGCCAAGCTCATAATCAAGTAGGACAAACCTGCTCCAGTCAGCTTCAGCACAGCAGGAATGGTAGATGTGCTGCCAGGTGTTTAGTAGCGATCTTCTGGGAAAGTCAGCAAGGTTGATTTCCATCAGAAGTTAGACACCATGGTGTTTTCTGTCCACAACTTATCCCCAAAAGGTGAAAAGAGCCACAACACCCTTGATGAGATGCATGAATTTATGTGAGAATACACAAGGGCTTGCCTGTCTTTCATTTTCTGCAGTTCCCTGAGTTGCTTAATCTTCTGGGTTTAACATATTTTCTCATCTCCAGCAGTGTTGTAGCAGACCCAGATTTGATTGACAGGCAAGCTGAGGAGAGGAAAATTCTATGAGCTCATGCTGCATCCTCTTGGTATTTTCTTACCATAAATCTATGTGAAATGGAGCAGGAGTAATGGATTAAAATATTAATAGTTCAAAAATCAGACACGTCGGAAGGAAGCTGCATTTTTTTGTTCATTTTACTCCCCTATCTGCCCCTGCAGGACAATAAGGCCAGGAATTCAGAGAGAAATCTAAATGTAAAGAAACCTCAACGCAAACCTGTGGTGGTAGAACTTTTTAAGTAGCTTTAAGGCTGTTACAGTTGAAATCCATGTTAAAAATTGCTCAGATTTGTGCCTCTTGAGATATCACTTCAAGTTGGAGTAAAAGCTGTTCAGCAGCCTAGGTTTTACCACAACCTGCTGAACAAGTGACAAACCCATCAGAAAAACATCAGCATACATTAGCATGTGTAAGCTGTGCCCTGAAATCCTGGTATGAATAATGGTGATGACTTGCTGAGCTATGCTGTGCTGTGGGGAGAAGGGTCCCTCTGCCAGGGGAGTTGGGCTGAGAGTGAGATCAGGCCCTGACCCGGCTTTACGGGTTTCTCCTCCCTAAGCCTAAGCTCTCTCAAGTCCTTGCAAAGCAGCAGAGCGCCGTGGGCTGTGTTCTGAGTACCGATACTCCTTTGGGGGTTGTTGACAACCCAGAACAAGTTTCCTTCTCGGGATCATGACAACAAGATAAGTCCATTAGCCCGTTTGAGTGGGGCATTGGCAGCTTACCGAGGGGCTGGAGGGGATGAGCTGTATGGATGCAGCCTTGGCTGCAGGAGAAATAAATTATCTACAAAGCAATGGTATAAAGTGGCCATTAATTATGAGAGGTGACGATGTAGCCCACAGCCATGAGCTCCAGGGTCTTCATTGCATGGAGATTTGAATCATCGAAACAGAATATCCTAAATTTGAAGGAACCTCACAAGGATCTTTGAGTCAGAAGTTAGACAATCAAAAGCTTCGCTAAAATAATAATAATAAAAACAAACAAACGAAAAACAAACAACCAAACAAAAAACCCCACATCCATGGCCTTCCTTTTAGCCACTAGATGAGTTGGTGTGGAAGGAAATTAAGTCAGCACAGCACGAAAAATCTGCTCAGAACATTTCTGTAGTGTGAGTTTTAAAAAAATCATGTACCTTCTAAGCTGTCAAGCCATCAATTCTCATGCTGTAATTTTTGGGAGAATGGCATATCTTTCGTCTGTAGCTATGAATCCTGCTTTAAACTCAAAATTTAGCTCAGGCACAAATCAAAATGGAGAGGAGCAGTGGCTTTGTGTAAAACAACCTCTTTAACGCTGCTTTAAATACTCTCCAAGGGCAGGGTGTAAATGGTTGCTAATGATCCCTCTGCCTTTTGTTTGAGCCATTCCGTGGCAAACGGTCGCACCTTTCTAGTAGGATTGTCGCCGCTTAGGAAGCAGAAGTTTTTTTCCTGACAAACAGCTATTCGTGAACTTTTCCTTCCAGAAGTGTCCGGGACCATCCACCAGCGAGGGCTGTGGGTCTGCCCTACTGATCCTGGGTTTCCTCACTTGGAGGCGCTTTTGAGCTGTTAGCAGGGAATTCAAATCCCCAGCTTCAGTCCTAACTGTGAGTGCTCCTGAATATCAGTCTCTGAGCCTGTCCAAATTAGACACCCAGAGGCAGATGCTCCTTCTAGAAAAGTTGCCTGAGCAAGGCCTTTCCCAGAGACGCCTTGCCCATGAGCATAATGGAAAGAGCTGAAGCCGAGGAGCTCCCAAGCACCTTGCTGAAGCCCTGGGTGGGCTCACCCTCCTCATTCCAGCCCTGTACTTCCATCACCTTCACAATCCCTCAGGAGTCACCACTCTTAAGTCAACTCTAAGGAAGAAATTAGTCAAGCTTGAGAGCATTAAATTAAATTTTGAAGGCTGCCTGGAGCACCATTTGCTCTCTCCCCAGCTGTTGCCCCAGGAATGGTCCCTGGAGAACAAGCCCATACAGATGTGCCTGACAGCCCTGCAAGGAACACGTCAGTGCTCACGAGGAGGCTGTTGCTTTGCTGTGGTTCAGCTCAGGCTGCTTAGCTGTTCCAATCATCTCTAAGTGCCCCAGTGAGTGCCTTGGAAACATGATTTCCCACAAGCCTGGGAAAAGGTGGGAGGTCCAACTTTAAGATTGCTCAGACCGGAAAGTCATAAACTACAACCCCCAAAAATTATTTCACATCAAGATTTAGGTGATTTCTAACACAAGGGCTGATTGGAGCTTGTGGTGCCATGAAGTGGCAGTGTCTTTTTCGGGTCATTCTGGCCACTCTTGGTGTCCAACCCGGGCAGCTGCACCTGGATGCTGTGCAAGAGCAGGGAACATTGTACTGAGGATCTTCAGGGGCTCCTCAGGACACTTTCCTGAGACTGGCAGGTAAAAAGCGATACTGCAGAGTGCTCCAGAATCTGTGTCTTCCAATTAAAAGGGAAAAAAAAAAAAAAAAAAAAGCAAAACCAGCAGTAAGCAGGGGAAAGGAACATCTTCCCCAAGCCAGAGCACATGGATAATGTAACTGTGACACAGACACCCTCCCACGGGCTGCAGCTCCTACAAGAAAAGCAAGTAGCTGCTGAGCACAAGCACGTCCGTACGGGAGGGGGATGTTTTAAGTGCTGACACAGATTTGGCTGACAAACGTGGTACTGGCACACAGTCTCCTTTGAAATAACAAATGCTGCCGCAAAATGTGCTCTGCACTGCTGTGTCTGTCCCTGTGTGCTGTGAAAGTGGCTCCCAGGGAGTTCACCTATGAAGCTGAGAGGTCCAAAAGTCAAGACCATTTGTTTGAAGTTTGGTCCTGTGAAAATGGCAGTCCTGCAATTCCAGGTGACCTGGTGGTGTCCATAGGGCAGAGGTCTTTGGCAATGGCAGCACAGACCCATTCACAGCAAGGGGCTGGGCAAGATTCTTAAATTAATCTGTTTGAGATTTTTTTCCCCACATGTTCTTACAGCCACATAAATAATGGGATTATACCTTGCCATTCCAGGAGCAGAGTCATTTTGTCCTGGCCTGCAGCTCCCTGCCTACCCTGACAGAAGTCTGCTTTCTTGCTGTGATTTCTACAGTCAAGGTATAACTTATCTTGGAAAGTGGAATTGTGCTGCAGGGAGGGGACAAGGTTTTGGCAGGCCAAGGAGAACACCCAGGTAGGTGAGTAAATTAAATTCATGGCTTTGGCCACTGGGGCACTGGGCTGTTTTTTTTTCCCAGCAGTTATTGAAAGGGGAAAGAAACCAAATGTGTGAGAGGGCTGGGCCATTTTCCACCTCTCAGGTGCTCTTGTCTGCAGTTGCATGTGCCAGCTGGGACCTACGTCCCTCATCTCTTGCTGCCTAAAGCTGACAGTGTGATGCAGTGCTTTGGGAGTGCAGTGCTTCCCTCCTGGAGCTCCTCCCGCCCCCAAAGCAGGTGGAAGAAGGCTAAGGGACAAGTGATGCAGCAGTGTCCCCTGGTTACCCCTCCCCACAATCCCATCTGCAGATAAAACTGCATGCAGAAGTGGCTATGCTGAGGGGGTGTCCCAGATGGGACCACATGCACCATGACATGCTACATTCTGCCTGAGCCAGCCCCAAAAGCTGTGCTGTGGTGTGGAGGAAGGAAGTGAAGGCTGTAACCTCTTGGGATGGGCTTAGAAACACTGGGAAGCACTGATGGATGGGCCTTGCTTGGCCTGGGGACTATAAATCCCCAGCTCTGCTGGTGATGGCAATGCCCCTGCTCTGGCATGGGTGGCTGGCAGGACTGGGGGGATGTCCCTGCTGCTCTAAACTACTCCCCTCACAGGACCATACGGGCGACTAAGATGATTAAGGGATTGGAGCAGCTGTCGTGAGAGCTGGAAAAATGAAGCCTTGGGAGGGGGGTTCTTGTTCATGTCTATTAATACCTGGTGGGGGGTAAAGAATCACAGAATAGTACGTTTGGAAGGAACCACTGTGGGTCATCTGGTGCAAGCTCTCTGCTCAGGTGGGGTCATCCTAGAGGGCACTGGACAGGATTGTGTCCGGATGGTTTTTTAATACCTCCAGTGAGGGAGACTCCACACCCTCTCTGGGCAACCTGTTCCTTTGTGTGGTCACCCGCACAGTGAAGAAGTTCTTCCTCATTTTCATATGGAACTTCCTGTGCATTATTGCCTCTTGTCCTGTTGCTGGGCACCACTGAGCAGAGGCTGATCCATCCTCTGGAACCCTCCCTGCAGATGCCGGCAGACATTGATGAGGTCCCCTCTCAGTCACAACTTCTCGAGGCTGAACAGCTCCAGCTCCCTCAGTCTTTCCTTGTAAGAGAGATGCTCTAATTCCTTAATCATCTTTGTATCCCTCTGTTGAATCTGCTCCAAGAACCCCATGTTTCTCTTGTACTGTGGAGCCCAGAACTGGACACAGCGCTCCAGATATGGTCTCACTAGGGCTGGAGGGGCAGGATCAGCTCCCTTAACCTGCTGCCAATGCTCTTCCTAATGCATCCCAGTGGCCTTCTTGGTCCCCAGGGCACACTGCTGGCTAAGGGACAGCTTCCTGTCCACCAACACTCCCTGGTCCTTCTCTGAAGAGCTGCTTCCCAACAGGTTAGCCCCCATCAGGTACTGGTGCATGGAGTTATTCTTCCCCAGGTGCACCATCATTGTGGATATTCAGGGATTTAAACCAGCAGAAGGTGTTGGGCGGGGTTTGAGAAGAGGAAGGCAAACTATACAAGCTTAAAATAAATCACCAGTGAAACCACAGAGACACATCACAGAGAGAGGGGGAGCAGTTCTGGGGGCCCCCAGCCCCACGGTGACACCATGCAGGGTGTAGGAGCAAGGGCCCCAGCAGCCCCACTTCATGATGCAGGCAGAAATATCCAGGATCCCCCCTTTCTGCCCAGCCCAACCAGGAGGTGGCACGAGACCCAACACTCTGCCTGATGCCACCTCCTCCTCGGTGGGGTGGAAGGCTCCTTGTCACCAGCCACACACTGCCAAGGCCACTGAACTCCGGAAATTTAATCAAAGCAGTGAGAACCAAGCGTGTAGTGAGTGTCAGGGAGGTGGCCCCCACCATGCTGCTGTACCATGCTGTCACAGCCACCAAGAGGGCAAAGTTCCTGGGAGAGCCAGAGGAAACAGGGCTTCCTTCCCAGCAAGCTTTCAACCATCCAGCAGCTCGTCGGTGCTGAGGAGCTGCACAGGAGGGGCACAAAAACCTACAGAACATCTCCAGCCTCAGAGAAAGTGGTGAGGGACGAGCAGCAAGAGGGGTGACCGAGAGCAGCCTCTCTCCCAGCCCAGTGGTGTGTCCCTCACACAGTAAGGTGGGGACAGCGGATATCCTGGGACAAGGCACAGCCAATGAGGCAGAGCAGCTCACAGGGTGGTTTAGCATTCCCTGTCACACCCATCCGGTGTGGGGGACATTTGGGAACATGGCCTGGCAAACTACAGCTGCTGCAATCTGCTTCCAGGGCTGGACATGGGTCCTTAATGGTCTAAACTGGAAGTCAGGGCCTAGATAACCAACAGCAGCTGGAGATGTGGAACGTGTGGATTTGCACACACACTCACAGGGCTGTTTCCATTCCCAGGGCAGCCCTGCTTTTGGTGGCCCCCATCCTGTGTGGCCACCTTGTGCTACCTTGGGTGATGCATCCCATGCCCAGTAGCCAAATTTTGGCAACATGTGGCTGAGCTGCAGGGCCAAAAATCACAATTATTTCCCATGACATGCCCTGTCACTTTCCAGGCAGCTATGTTGACACCCAACTTGCCCTGCCCCAGGGCACTGGGGCCAAAGAAACACCCTTACAGCGACACCGACACTCTTTAAAGGTTTTTATTTCTGCTTTAAAATCAAAATTAGTCATTCTCTGTAATTACATTATATATAGATTTATAGAGACATTATAGAAAAGAATTTTTTGCTTTTGTTTTTCTGCAAAAATCTGTAAATAAAAAATAAAATAAAACAAAACAAACAAAAAAAAAGTGGCAGCTTCTGTCCATCCGTCTGTCCGTCTCTCTATCGCTCCTCCTGCCCCTGCCCTCCACAGCACTTCCCAACAGGCCAGGAAAGGCTCTGGGCTGAGGCCACATCTCACTACACTCCCTACAGCCACAAGCCAGGGAGGGACAGGAGCACGTGGAGCTGGAAAGAAGAAACGCCAGCAGAATATATTAATATCTCATATTTCATTTTATTTAAGTCCTGGGGACTCCAGGTGGCAGAGGGCAGCAGTCCCCATGGCCCTGGCAGCTCCTGGAAAGAAACAGCGAGGCTTCCAAAGTGCAGGTCCTTCCAGGAACAGGGCGCATGCCCTCGAGCAAGAGGAAGGCAAGAGGAGGCAGAGAGATCCGGTACCTCTCCCCGCCACCCCCGGCGAGGGGGGCAGGAAGGGTGGGCTCCCCGGGTACTTTAAATAGCGATCAGAGGGTGGGATGTGCAGCGAGCCCCTGCCCGGCGGTGCGGAGGTGGCACCCGTGGGGGCGGTGGCCGGGGACAGGGAAGCGGTGCTCCGTAAGGCAGTGTGCGGCCGTGGCGAGCTGCCGGCGGGGCGGGCGGGGTAATACTGTGCTGTGCTGCCGGGTCCCCAGTCCGTGCAAGCCCGGGTGGCCCAGCAGTGCCTTTGCCCTCAGGGATGGCAGATGGGTGTGCGTGGGTCTCAGAAAGCTGTACTGGCCATGCTGGCTGGTGCAAAGATCCGCGGGAGGCTATCCAGGGTCTCCTCCAGTCGCCGGTGAGCTGATTTACCATCTTCCCCTGCAAGGACACACCACAGTCAGTGATACAAACTGCAGAAGTTCTGTCCCCTGCCCATCCCGGGCCACTTACCCCGGCCTTGCCAGGGAAACAAGCCTAACATCTGGTAGGGCTGAGCCTGCGTGCTATGGCCACAGCATGGAAACCTCTCTTGTTCTCTATAGCACACCCCTGGGCAGGTCCCAGATGGCATCTGGATCACAAAGTCCCCAGAGCTCCTGATTCAGAGGTTGCAAATCCTGTTCTCAGCTGCCCACACGGGGCAGGGATAACCGGTGTTTGGGCTGCAGGAGTGCTGGCTTGTGGAGAGCCTCACTAGGTGCCAAGGTACCAGTGCTCGGGGCTGTGCCAGCTCCGGTGGCTCCAACAGCTGTGCACATCTGCATGCACTGGCATGGGAGTCACAAGGGCTCCCCCAGGACCCCCAGACACACACAGCGATGCACACATCCATGCTATACAGGCTCACTCTGAGCTCTTTGCCTGCAAATCTGCCCGCAGCGGCCATCCCCAGCAAGAGATGGTGACATGGACAATCTGCTGGGACACAGGACACAAGGCATCTACATGTGTCGGGGTGCCAGTGGGATGTGCACTATCAACAACCAAGACACACAGACTCCGAAACGTGACATGGCTGACAGGCTCTAAGACTGAGACATTCGTGAGCAAAGCGGCCGGAGCAGGGACAGGGGGTACAAGGACAGCTCACGTGTCCCAACCTGTGCAGCAGCTGCCGTGATCTGGAGGCCTAGAAACACACTCAGATGGTTCTCTCAGGGCCATCTAGCAAATAATAAATAACAACCAGGCTTAGTGCTGTGGCTACAGGATGCCTGGCCCTCACTGCCAGCTTGCTCTCTTGCCTGGCAGAGCTCGGGGCATGATGAACCAGAATGCGTGGGGTA
This sequence comes from Bombycilla garrulus, assembly GCA_013400315.1. Taxonomy (NCBI): domain Eukaryota; kingdom Metazoa; phylum Chordata; class Aves; order Passeriformes; family Bombycillidae; genus Bombycilla; species Bombycilla garrulus. Next base: position 49,166 of record VXBU01004424.1, on the reverse strand, counting down.
GCCATGGAGCCCCATCTCCCGTGGGCACTGCTGGCACCAGGAGATGCCACTTGGGATGCTGTGGGTGGGGAGCAAACAGAGAAGCAGTAGGACACTCACCGCACAGCATCAGGCTCTGCTTGGCTGCCTCCCGCACGGGCTCTTTGTCAGTTTGGCACAGGTAAACCAGCTGCTCGATGCTCTCCTTGGCCTGCAGGAGAAGGGACAAGGAGATGAGTTTTGGCTGTCAGGGCTGGAGCAGGAACACATGGGGAAGGTAGCACAGGGCACTGCAGCCCCAAGGTGCAGAAAAGCCCCTCATCCTCTTTTCTTTTCCTCATTTTCCTTCTTTCTCTGCCCCTGCCTGCTGCTAGAGCACATTTGGGGCACCCCCAGCTCTTCTCCCCCAGGAGCAGGAGGCCGTGCAGGTGTGTCCAGAGTCACCAGCCACATGTGTTCCCTCTTCCTCTGGAACATGCAGCCCTGCTGCCTCCTCCCCACGTGCCTCACCTTCAAGCAGCCCAGCGCCGCACACCCTGCCACACGTGTCTGCACCTCCTCATCCTCCAGCTGCTCCAGGAAGCACACAAGGGCCTGGGGAAGATGGGGGAGTCAGTGCCACCATCTGTAGCAGAGCAGGGGTACCAGCCCACGTCGTCCCTGGCTGGCCCAGCACGTACCCGTTGGCGGAAGCGGGGGTTTTCTGCCAGGCTGCGGAGCTGGGCTGACACGGCGCTCACCACCTTGCTGTTGCCCTCCACGAGGAGCAGGCTCAGCGCCTTCAGCCCCTCCTTCTTCAGGCGGCCCTCGGGCATGCGCTTCAGGGCACGCAGCACCACGTCCTGGTCGTCCGAGTTGAGGTTCTGTGCCAGCAGTGCTGCAGGAAGCCATCAGCTCAGACAAGGCGTGGGGAGTCACATGGCACTGCCCCCACACCCCTGCAACCCATCCCTGGGCACCCTGGATCCATGCTGGGCAGAGGGAGCCCCACGCAAGGTGCCAACGCATGGAATTGCTCCCCAAGACACTGCGGACCTCCAGCAAGGATATGGGAAGGCAGCATGGCACTGGGCTGCACCCCGGATCAGACCCCAAGGATGGCTGGTGATGCCCCAGAATGGTCACAGCACTGCTGCAGGGTGATCAAGCAGTATGGTGATACTCTAGCACCCCATCCCAGGACTTAGGGAGGGTGGGAGGACACCCACCTTCTTCTGCCAGCTCCATCATGTAGGTGTCAAGCACCAGGGCACCAAGTGACTCAAAGTGGCTCCAGTACTGGAAGATGGTGACCTGCTCGTTCTGGGCGCTGCCAGGCCGCCGGGGCAGCCGCCGATTCAGCACGTCCTCCACCAGTTTCACACACACTGTGGAAAACAATCATGATCACGGTCTGCAGCAGCCGTGGTCACCCCTCTGTGGAGCTCCTGGCACCCATATCCTCCCACTCATGGTCCCTAAGTGACACTGGCAACTCCCCGAGCACCCCTGGGCACCCACTCACCAGCATCAGCCAAACCAGGGTGCTGCTCGCTGATGGGAGCTGCATACTGGGCACTGAGCACCTGCAGGAACCGCTCCACAGGGCACGTGTACACATTGGGCACTTCCACACAGAGGTCCCAGAGGGGCAGCACGCCCTCCTTCCGTGTCGAGAACTGCACCACTGTGGGGACAGGCACTGTCAGACCTCCTCAAAGCCATGGCAGCAGGCGGGGGACTGCTCTCTGTCTGGCATGGTCCCTCGCTGCCCAGCAATGGCCACGAGGGGACACAGGCTTCCCACAGCCTCCAGGATGGCACAGAGGGTCCCCTCAGCTGTTTCTTTACCATCAGCGGCCGAGCTGGCTGCTCCTGCGCGCTCCTCCGTCAGCTGGCACACGATCTCCAGCACCTGCGACTCCCGCAGCAGCCTGTCCAGGGCATACATCTCCTGGCACCGCAGGGGACCAAAGGTGCCCAGCTTCTGCAAGGCACAGCCAAACCAGGCACTTCAGGGACAGAGCTCACTGCCACGCCACAGCCTCCAGGCTGCAGCAAGACCCCCGTCAAGGGGATACATACAGCCCCCCCAGCGTGTCCCCTGCTGCCATATCCCACCCTGGTCCTCACCAGCAGCAGGCGGTTGCAGTTGTTGAGGTGAAGCACCAGAGCCTTATCCAGGAACTCATTGCCAGTGCTCATGGGGTCAGTGCTGGCCTCAGAACCACTGCACATTCCGGTGTCATCTGCCCCCATCTCGCCAGCGCTGGGGTCCCTGGTGCTGCGCAGGGGTCTGCCAGCCCTCCTGCAAGCCAGGGAGAGATCACGGTAGTGAATCAGCACAGGACACCTGGACCTGGCCCTTGCCCACCCACAGGGCAGAGGACAAGTCCCAGGGGCACAGGGGCTGCCTCCAGCCCACCCCTCTGGAGAGCTGCAGGGTGACATCGTGCCACCAGAAGGACCAGATACTGTTGGTTCCTGACCTGAACCTTTCCTAAACTGTTATGAACATGGTGCCATACTTGGGCACCCTTGAACATCCCCCCATTCCAGCTGCCCCAAAGCCATCTCCTGCACTGTGCCCCATGCCATGAGCCCCACTGTGCACCTCTCATCTTGGAGAGGCTCCTCCTCGGAGCCCTCTGAGTCCTCCATGTCGGAAGCGTTGAGGAAGCTGAAGCTCTCCAGTGCATGCTCCACTGTCAGGCTGATGCTGGAGGCCCGGCTGAGGAAGACGCCTTGCTTCTGCTGTGGAGGAAGGCATGGTGGAGTTGAATCATGGCTCACCAGCCAAGACAGCCCTGCCACTCACATTACCAGGCTATGCCATCACGGATGGCCCCATCCCCAACACCCCTGGGCACTGCCAGCAGGATCAGGCTTGTCTCCATTGTCTCTGAGCACTGCCACCATGGCTGACCCTGTCCCATCATCCCCAGGCACTGCCAGCCAGAATGACCCTGTTACCCTCACCCCATGACCCTGCTGGGAGCCCCTCACCAGCAGCATCTCCTCCAGATGTTTCAGCTCCCGTTCGAGGGGCTGCAGCTCTGGGAATTGTCCCCGATAGTCATCCAGAGCTGAGCCGAGGAGGCCAATTGCCTCCTCCAGACCTGAATCCACCATCTTCCCCCGCGGCACCTCAGGGACGCTGGTGGGCACTGATGGGGTTGGGATGGGCCTTTCTCCTGCAGAGGCTTGTGCCAGTGCTGTGGGGATCCCAGTGCCACAGTCACTCTGTGCTGGCGCCTGGCTCTGCGCTGGCTCTGCACTGCCAGCCTCCTCCTCGCAGAAGGTGGCCCATGCCACGGAGGCGCGAGGCTTGGCCTCAGTGGCCCTGTCCTGCCCTGCCACAGCAGCTGCCACCGCAGCACCAGGGAGGGAGTGTGCGTCCTGCTCGCCCATCCCTGTGTCCTCTGTGCTGGGCGCGGGCTCCCAAGGGCTCTCCGCAGTCTTGACCTCCATGGTGGCGTCCACGCTGGCCTCGCTGATGTGGCTCAGAGTCCGGGAGTAGGGCACGTGCCCGTTGGCCACTGTCTCCTTCTTACGGCCGCTTGGCTCCTCCGGCTGGCTCCCTGCAGAGGGGACACTGCTGCCACTGGCCCCAGGCACGGCGTCAGCCTCCTCTGGTTGCTGGGAGAAGGAGATCTCGATGGCGGGGGCGGAGGCCTGCACCTCAGGCTGCACGATGGGCTTGTGTGTGGCATGGCGGGCGCTGCTGGACAGCTGGGGGCTGGAGGAGTCGTCCGAGGACTCAGAGGAGATGGACCAGGCTGTGCCGTTCTCCAGCTCCTCTTGGCGCCGCAACATGTTCTGGAGAGGGGAGAATGGTGTCAGCTGAGACCCTGCTCCTGCTGCCCCATCTCCTCCGGCACTCTGCGTGTCAAGCAGGAGCAGGATCCATCTGAGCTGGAGGGCACTGAGGCTGCCGTGGCTCTGCTGACACAGCAGGATGGTCGGCGAACACCTGGCAGATTCCAGCTCTGGATCGCACCCAATGCCAGCAGGCAATCCAGCTCCCCATGAAGAGCCCCACAGGTCCAGGAGCCTTGGGGTGCTGGCAGTCCCTCACCACAGGTGGGATGCAACACATGGAGCCAAGGACACCGACCACCATGGCTGCACGGACAGCAACAGCTCCAGCACCGGCTGGTGGGGACAGCACTGGCCACCACACCAATTTTGTGGTTCACCATCACTGCCACACCAGCACCATGACAGCATCACAGGAGTGCCACACCAGCAGTGTCACACCAGCACCATCACCAGTACCACACCAATGCCACCAGCACGGGCACACAGAGAAGCTGACTACTCACTAGTGCCCAACTCTTGTACAGGGATGAACCCAGGCTCCCCTAGCCGGGGGTCTAGCTCTGCAGGACCAGCCAGACCCAGCCTGGCAGAATCAGGCCTTTGGGATCAGCGAGGGATAGTGAGTAGGAGACAAGGAGCGGCTACAGCTACTGCGGGATGGCCACAGCGCTGGCTAAGCTACTGGCCTGCTCCAGCCCTGCACTTACGCGGCCCTGCTGCGGCCATCTCCCGAGCTCGGCCGAGGAGACATCGCCGCAGGAGCAGCTCTGAGACAGCTTCTCGAAGAGTGTCTCCCGAAAGATGTCCAGCAAGGACCAACCACGCTTGTCAGCCGCCCGCTCTGGGCTCTTGGGCAGAGAGAAGAGGAGCTGTGAACGTGGGAGGGAGGAGCAGGCGCCAGTACTGGGGAGTCCTGGTGGGGTGGCTGGAGAGGAAGGAGCTGCCTACCCATCCCTGAGCTGTGCCACCCTCTGAGATGTTGCCTAGGCAGATCCCTGTGTGGACCCCTCCACCGGCCATGTCTCCTGAGCAGCCCTGCCTGGTGCACACTTACATAGAATGCCTGTTCCCGCAGGGACGGCGTGTCAGGTGGACTCTGGTTGTAGGTGGAGAACCTCTTGTTCACTGTGGAAGCCTTGTTGACGGTGCTGGCTGCCGAGGGCTGGTCGTCCTTGTCGAAGGGACTGGGGAGGACAGCAGGGAGGTGAGGGGTATGCACCAGCCCGGGGCAGGGGGGGTCTCAAGACACCAGGACACCCTCCTGACCAGCTCTAGTTTTCTATAATTACAGCCCAATTTTGGGATGGGAGAAGCCTGGGGTGGGTCATCTCTTGCTGGGCATCCCCTGCACTGCTACCTGCTGAGGTACTCACTTCCAGGTCACCTCCAGGCTGAGTTTGAGGGTGCCCAGGTCATTGATATCCACAGCCACTACCTGGGGCAGAGCCGCAAAGAGGTCCTTGGTCTCACAGGACACATTGCCCACCACAACATGGTTGGCCAGGCTCTTTAGCTCCGTCACCTGGAGAAGGAGGAGAGGAAGAAGAGGAGGAAATGAAACCATGGTCCAATGAGGGTGATATTTAGGTGAGGTGCTGGAAGGAAGCCCTGGGAAGTGGTGGAATCACCATCCCTGAAAATGTTAAAAAAATATGTGGATGTGGCACTTGGGGATTCAGTTTAATGGTGGGATTGCCAGTTCTGGGTTTACAGTTGGACTTGATGCTCAAAGAGGTCTTTTCTGACCTAAATGACTCTTTGATGCAAGGGGATAGCTGGACCACCCCATCCCTGTCCTTTTATGCACTGTACCTTGATGGAGAGGAACTCAGTGACGAGGGGCAAGAAAACCATTTCCTCGCTGTCCCACACCTGCTTGCTGTTCACCTCGATGCGCCCTCGCAGCTTCCAGCGCTGCCGTCCATACTTCATGAAGATCTGGGGATGCAGAGGTGTGGGTATGGGGGAGCCACAACCCCAGGATTTTGGGTGCTCTCTGTATGTCCCTAGGCATGGCCATGGACCCATGCCACCCACCGCCACCCTGCAACACGCCCTCCGCACCAGCACCCACCTACACCCCGAGACACCCCAAGGACAACAGGGCAGAGGAAGAGCAGAACCCAACCCATACGGTCCCACCAACCTCATACTGGTCACCAGCACAAAGCCGGGCAAAGCCTGCCAGTCCTGCAAGAGAAGGCAGAGGGGCGTCAGCAGGCAGCAGGCAGGCAGGCAGGCAGCGGGACAGGGATGGAGCAGGACACGGTACCTTTCATCCGGATGTGGAACTCGCCCAGCTGGCTCTCCAGCTCATTCTCCAACAGACACATGTTCTGGGAACGGACAGACAGAAGGACAGGACCCATGAGCAGCCACCCACGGACTCAGCAGCACCTTGCCAGCCCTCGACAGCCAGCTGCCTCACCTCCGTGTACTCCTTGTAGCCCTTGCTGGCCTCGGCCAGGCTCTCGCGTGCCTCGCGGCTGCCTGGCGAACCTGTGCTGTAAGCCTTGACCATGTTGTGGGCCCCATCGCGGAGCCGCCGCTGGATGCAGTAAGCCTCATACAGCTCATCTATCTGCAAGGACAACCCCGAGCTGCGGTCAGGCGCAGGGCTGGGCACGGCACGGCCACCCCCAGCACTGGCCCAGCTCTCACCTTGCTGGCGTGAAACTCCAGGCGACGCAGAAAGCGCTCGATTGACTTCACTTGCTGGAAAAGCAGAGGAGATGGTGTGAGCGGCAGTGTAGCCCCTCCGTGGAGGAGCCACAGGTCAGGATGTGGCCTCTGAGTGCCCTGCGCTGAGGCTGGGGAGGGTCCTGCCTGGGAGCTGCAGGGTGGCGGCCAGGGGGAAGCATCCTCCAGACTCCTGTGCACCAGAAGGTCCTCCAGGAGCCAAGCCAGGCTCCAGGGTCCTTTTTTTCACAGCCTGTGAGCTAACCCATGCCCTGCACTCACTAACAACAGCTTCTGTTTGCCTGAAGGGGGTTGCAAGATCACCTCTGCTTCATGCCCTGCCCACCTGGGCCACTCTGCCTGCAGAGCCCTAGACCCTCTCCTTCCCAGGGGATAAGGTAGCAGGGCAGTGCTAGCAGAGCAGGGCTGGCAGGAGCACATCCCAGGCACAAGGAAGGGGAATACAAGGGGGACGAGATGCTGATCCCGCTTACCTTATCCAGATCGTAGAGAAAGCCCTGGAGGAAAGATGAGAGGGATAAGACGTAGCACAAAGCCAGCTCTGCCCACCCAAAGAAGACCCAGCACGCGGCAGCCACCACCCATGGCACGGCAGTGGGACATGCAGCACCCAGCCAAGGCTGGAGAGTGCATGACAGAGGGATGGGAGCCCCAGCACCAGAGCCTGGGCTGCCCCCTACAACCTCACAGAAACAGGCTCTGCCCCAGGCACAGACGGACAAGCTGCCCCAACGGTGCCCACAACCCCGGCTGTCTAGCCAAAGCACCACTCCCCACAGAGCTCTTCCCAAGCGGCACTCACCAGGCGTGAATTCCTCTTGGACTCACGGATCTGCGTGCTGAGCTTCTCCAGTTCCAGCTGGTGCACCTCCAGGTAGGCTCTGGGGGGAACCACACCATGGGGGTCAGGTTGGGATGCTGTGTCCAGAGCTCCTGCTCCCCACAGCCCACAGCAACACATCCCCACTCCCTGTTCCAGCACGCAGGTGTGGGAACCCATAAATGCTTCTCCCTGGGATGTGGTGGGATGTGGGATCCCACACAATATGGAACAGCAAGGCAACATGCCCAAGAAACCTGGCACGGCCCTGCCTGGTGGGAGCAGGGAGCTGCCAACCCCAAGCCATGTCAAGCTGTCCCCATGCCCCTCAGGAGCTCTCTGCCTCCACCCACCCAACACTTACGTCAGGCCCTTCTTGAGAGCTTCGTACACCTCGTCCAGGCGGTTGGGCTGAGGCACCTTGGGTGGTGGGGATTTGTGGGACATTGAGAACATCCTACTGACCCTGGAGCCAGTCTTGCGGGAGACAGTGGGGGTGAAAGGTGAGAGGTTCCTGGGGAGAGAGGCTGGGATCAGCACACAGCACCAGTGTCCTTCTGGATGCCCCAGCCAGCCAGGCACTCTGTCTCAAGACAAGGGTGATCTCTGGTCCACTGGGACCTGCCTGCCCCTGCCAGGACCCACTGGCAGCCATTCTAAGCATCCAACAGGGCTGGAACACACAGAGCCAGAGACTGGGCAGCGCTGCCTGCACCACATGCCTGCAGCCCCCTGGCAATGCATGTGGCTGCCCCAAAGCCATGGGAATGACAAGGAGAAACCCACAAAAGTAAAGATGGAGAAGAGCAGGAAGACAACACTGTCTCAGTGAGTTTGGCCTTGGTGTAGTCTCTGTGGAGGTGGGGGGTCCCTGGTGCCAGCTAGGGGGAGACAATGCAAAGGAAGATGGCACCACCTGGAATTAAACTGAATTCCCGGAGGGTTCACGGGCACATCTCCAGCCCTGGTCGCCCTCTAAAGGGGTCATGCTCCGCTCCATCCCAGCACCCAGGGGCATAGAGGTGCTCCTCTGGGTGGGTGAAACATTCCACCTTGTGCTTCCAGGGTCAGGCAAGGATCCCAATCCAGCACAGGAGCATCCTGGGGACCCGCAGCCCTGTCACGCAGCACAGCGCCATGGGGCAGGGACATGCTCACTGATGCCATGCCTCTCCAGATGTCACCAAACCTGCTGGAAGGAGCTGCCTCCCCCAGCCGACCTGCGGGATGGCGGCCCAGCGCTGGGACCCGAACACCACCCTTCCTGCCTTGTGCAAGGGAGTCACTCCTCACTGCCCAGCCCAGCGAGCAACACCTCACTCAGACCGGCTCTTCCCTTCCTCCTTCCAAAGCACTGTTGTGCCACAGTGCCCAGGAGACACCACGGCTCCTCATTTCCCAGCCCCAGGCTGTACCTCCCATCCTGTGCCGCTCTTCACAGAAGTGACCGAAAGACTTCCTCGAATCATCGGTGGAGAAATGAATGTCTTGGCCTCCTCCCAAGCGATGGGAAAGCACCTAATTTCCACCATTCCTTCTCCTTTCCATCCTCCAAGGTCCCTGGAGGCATCTCCCACAAGCTTCTCCCTAGCAACCACTTGGCTGCAGGCATCTACCTCTTCTCTGTCTCCATGGGGCCCTCTCTGGTACCCACAAATCCAGTGATGTGCCGATGACCTGGAAAGTGTCATTTGGCCCAGAGGCTGGACAGGACTTGGGGACAAAGTTGAGTAGGATGGAAGGTCAGAGCACAGGGAGGCTCTGCCTGCTACCCAAAAACTACTTGCAAGATGGTAGCCAGGAGCTAGGGGTGGTGCAGAGAGAGTTGGTGAGGAAGTGCAGCATGTGGGGATGCTCAGCAGAGAGGAGGAGGAAGGGTATGAAGGGACCGTGAACATCCCCAGTGGATGGAGAGGATGGAGCAGGGAACAGCTGCTCCTCACACTGCAGCTGGCGGGCAGCTGGGAAAACCTTTCAAACGATAGGTTTGAGGTGACCCTGAGGAAACCCTGATTCACACCAGCACTCAACCCCGAAACTGGCTGCCGCAGGATGTCAAAGCCATCAAGACACTTCAAAGCCACCCCAGCTCTACCGCACCCATTAAACATTATGAGACGGTCACAGGGAAGGTCTTAAGAGCTAGCTGAAGAATGAGGTGAGCTACTCCTGCCCCCTCTGGGCTGCAGGGTCCTCACCCCACCTGGGGCACGGAACGGCACAAGATTGGGATGATGAGCTCTGTCTCCTACATGGCCTCAGCCTTCCTTGCAGCCCCCTGTGCAACAGCCCCTGGCTACCAAAAAGATCCCTGAGGGAGATGCTGGGACAGCTGGATGGGAAGGAGCCTCAGGAGGCACAGCAGGTCCCACCACAAAGACCAAGCTTGTCCCCATTCCTCGCGGCAGGCAGCACAATCAGCCATCTCCTACCTGAAGGGCCGGTCGGCCGATGAGTTCACTCCGGCGAAGGACTGGCTCCTATTGATCTTGGTGACGAGGACTCGGCGCTGCGGGCGCACAGACAGGGACATCGTTGAGTGTGACCTGGAGGGCCGCCCTGGGGACAATGAGACATCAGGGTCACTAACAGCTGGGTGAAGACACACATGCAAGGCAGGACTGCCACCAGGACTGAGAATGGCGGCCATGGATCATGGGTTGGGAGACTTCCACTCTCTCAGTCCAAGAACACTCCTGGTGGCACTGGGACACAGATCCCATGCTGCCCCCAGAGACACTGCCCTGGGTGAAGTGGGGCTCTGGGCACTGTGAGCTCCCAGTGGGCACACCCAAGACAGACATGTTCCAGGACAGCCCTATGGCAGTCACAGAAAGGGGCTGATGCCCGGTGCCTACCATGGCCTTTTCCAGACATACCCATGGCAAACTACGCGGTGTCCAAACCCAGACACCTCCTCCTGAACCCCACCTTGTCCCACATCCGTTGTCACCCATGCCACCCTGCTGCAGGGGCAGGAAAGGCACAGGGCTGGATCCTGCTGCCCAGCCCTTCTCTGTCTCCTCACTTGCTTCCGCTCACTCCAGCAACCAGGAGGGAAACCCAAGGACAACAAAGCACTTTGGAAAGTTCCCAGCTTTGCCAGGAGCTCTGCGTGGGGGAAGAAAAGGCTGAGCCATTCCCTGCCAGACCCTGGAAAGTCCGTGCAGGCCAGACGTGTCCAGCCCCATGGCTGCTGCACCCCGTCCTCTTCTCCTGGCAGTGACAGTGTCAGGAGCCTCGAAACCACTGCCATCACCTGCCTGTCCCCACCACAGCTGGTGCAGTTGCTGCCAGCCAGGGATGGAGCAGATTTCTGAGTCTCAGGACCTGGACCTGGCTGCCACTCTGTGCCACAGGAACCATCCCTGTAGCCCTGGCCAGGGCTGGGGTCTCGGGAGGGCAGCCCAAAGGACAAGGCAAGAGCAGGGAAGAACAGGGCTCCTGGCCCTGCCACCCCCAGCAGTGCCAGCTGTGCACAGGGAGGAGCCCAGCCCACAGGGCAGCCACTGAGGAGCAGGATGCAGGAAGCTCCACTTCATATTGGCCACCACTGGCAGGGTGACAGAATGGCAGATCCACCCCTCTGCCCCAGCCAGCCCTGAGCAGAGCTGCGGCAGCTGCTGGGGATGAGCCCCTGCGGTGCCCCACAGTCACACACCCCCCAGGGACAGCCAGGCAGGACCCCAGGGATGCACAGCTTCCCTGGCTGACAGACTGAGACAGAGCCACCTCCCTCCATCCCAAGGAGCTCACTGCCTTTCCTCCTGTCTCCAGCATGGCCGACAGTGAACAGCACGGGGGCACAGGCACTGCTGAGGCTTCTGCAGCCGTCCCCACTCCTTCCCCATGGCCAGGACCCCAGCTCAGCCTGGTCCCACATGGCTCACACCCACTCACACCAGTGGGCATCCCCCCGCACTGTGCCCCTCGCCGCCCCGCACGCCAGGCTGGGGCCAGGGATTTGCAGCACCCAGGAGGTGCCGGAGCCATCTGCAGCCAAAGCTAACCACCACCACCACTCACCTCTATCCCAGTGGAGCCAGGAGGCAGCAGGTCCATCTGGTTCCCCCTTGGGACTCGTGTCCCAGCCCACACCACGGAGCCACTCGGCAGGTCCCACGGATGCAGCGCTATCTGGGTGCCAGTCCCTCCATTTTCCAGGACAACACTGTCCCAATTAAGCTCATTACGAAGAGCTGTAATCCCTGGCAGCCCGGCTGACCTGCAGGCCTGGGCAGATTACCCTCTGCAGGGCTCTTTAATCTGCTCCCCACTGAGCAAGGAGGGCCTGTGGCACCCGTGCTTGCTCCCCAGCTGCGTGCCACAGTGGCTCAGCCATAGGGAGAGCACCCACCACCCATAGGACAAGGCTCTCATGTGTGGGGCAGGTCACAATTCATGGTGAGGACAGTCCTGCCAACCCATCCTTCTCCAGCCCACATGGCCATTTTGGAGCACAGAGGGACCTCTGAGGAGGGTTTCCCAGGCAGGAGCCCACCCTGGGGAAGGATGCTGCGGCTGTCACAGGAGAGAAGGATGCTGAGAGCATCAAGGGGAGGAGGATGCTGGAGGGAGGGAAGGATGCTGGGTGTGCTGGAGGGGACTGGTGCCCCAGCACAACTCCCCAGCAGTCAAGAGCAATCTGCAGCCACTTGCCCAGGTACCTCAGAGGCTCCAGCAGACACTTGTGCCACACTGGGTCCTGCTCCAAAGCACTGGAGGCTCCCTCATGGGCACAGGGAGCAGTGGCTGCTGACAGGAACACATCCTTGCACCCCAGCCCTGGACCCATCTCTCCCCAAACATCCACCACGACGCACCGTAACACCCTGCAACCAAGGTCCTGTGCCAGGACCCCAAGCCCCCTTGGAGGGGGGGTCACCATACCCCTGCTCTGCAGGAGTGATGCTCCAGGAGCCCCAGGGATGCTCCAGCCCAGCACCAGCAGGCAGCCAGCAGGGTGCCCAAGGGCAGCGCTGCCTGCATGAGGCAGGGCAGGCAGATGTGGGGTCTCTGTTCCGGGCACTCTGGGGCTTGGCTCACAGAGGAGGAAAAATCCCCAGCATAGTGCATTCCTGACATTACCGAGATAAGAGGTACCTGGTACCAGCAGCACAGCCAGCCCCAGCAGGGAGCAGAGCCTGGGGCACACTTGGAAGGGACCACTGGGCACCGTACGTCACCCAGGCTGGTGAACCCCGTGCCAGCTTTACCATGAGGCTGGCACCAGCAAAGCACCAGCACACTCACGTCCCTGCCATGGGCTAAAGCCCCAAGCACATCCCTTCTCTCTCCTGAGCAGAAGAGATCCTGCCCCAAAGGTTCAGTCCCAGCAAGCCCCGCCACCCCCTGCCCTTATTGCTAACAAACCTGCCTCCCGACCAAGCTTTTCACCTTTTCCGTGCCACAGACTGCCTCCAGATCTCCCAGCGTAGGAAATGCAATCCTGAGAGTGTGTCCCTCTGTCTGTCCTCGGCCAGCACCGCCCGTGGGCAGCGGCCAAAAGGGCAGCGAGCAGCTGAACAGGCAGCACGGCGCGGGGCGCTGGAGCCCACCCCGGGGCTCTCCAGCCCGGCCGCCAGCTCCTCTCTCAACGCCCGGTGCTCTGGAGATGATTGGGATCCTAAGAATGCTGGTCTGAGCAGCGGAGGGGGCAGTCCGACCGGCTGGGTTGGTCCCAGCTGGTTTCTGTTTCCGACACTCAGACACCAGCCTCAGGTCGCTCCGGCGGGTTTATCAACACTGCCCTGGTCGGAGACGCCCCAAACTGGCTCCCCCTGAGTCCCCAGCCCTGCAGCCCCGGGAGCTGGGGGTGCTCTGACCAATACTTCCAGGGATGTCCCTCACTGAAGGCCACCAATGCCCAGGGTGGCCAACCCAGCACCTCTCACCTGGGGGAAGACACCCGGGACCAACCGGCAGCACCTGGGGCACCCAGGCGGGGTGGGCTGTGTCCCTGCACTGATGGCACTGCGGCCATCCCCGAGGCGCGGCACCGGTGTCCCTCAGTGGGGGAGGCCACGATGGCCCCAGGGCCATCCATCCTGCCCGTGGTGTCTGGGCAAGTGGGGAGTCCTGCCACGCCCCGCCCCAGCACCTTTGGGTGAAACTGGTCGCACGGCGGGGGTGACCTCGGGAGCCTGTGAACTCAGCCCGCTGGCTCGGCTCCCCCCGGAACAGCCGCTGCATCCGTGTTTGCACAGCTGTGGCCCCGCTGCCCCAACCCCGGCACGTACCCCGGCCCCCGCCGGCCCCTTCCGGCCCCGGGACGGCCCTTGGCCGGCTCCCAGCGTGGGCTGGAGCAGTTCTTCCCTCCCGTCGCTCCTCATCCCCCCTCAGCACAGATGGAAGCATCCGGGGACCGAAGCCATGCCGCCTTGGTCACAAGAGCCTGAGAGCCGCCTCTTCCCGGACCTCTCCACGCTCTGCCTCTCCTCCAGGAAGGCAGGCCACCCCCGGCTCCTCCTCGTGCTGGGCAAGGAGAGGGACTGGGGGCTTTTGGGAGTCAGATGAGTCAGTGAATGGCATCCCGGCTCCCGTGACTCATCCGGAGAGAAAGTCCCAGCCATAAGGTCACAGCCCCACAGCCCCCACCGGAACGGGGAATGGCGCTTTGGTTGTTTGGGTGCTGGGTGCTCTCGGCAGTTTGGGTGGGATGGGTGCTGGGTGCTCTCAGCCCCATGGCAGTAGGGACATGGCGCTGATATCCGCCCCTGCGGCCATGGGAGGCTGCCGGCTCCTTGGGCCAAGAGGGAGGGCGGCAGGAAAGGGAAGGAGCTGCGAATAGGAAGAATTGGAGGAAGTGCTTATTTACCCCGCGGAGTATCCCTGCGGAAGGGCAGGGCACGGCACAGTCAGACACTCACAGCCAGTTCCTCGGGGGGGCTCACAGCCCCCGACCCTGCCACTCATCCCCTGGGCTGGCTCCCTGACTCCAGCCAGAAGGAGATGCAAACCCAAACTGTAACGCAGGCAAGCGGCCACCACTGGGGCAGGGAGTTTCCCTGGGGTTGCCAGAGCTCAAGCCCAAGGTGTTCTCTAGGATGACTCCTGGGAACCAGCCCAGGACTACGAGCACCCAGACAGGATCCCCATGGACACCGCTCATCTCCGTACCCTGTGAGAGGGGGCTGCATCCTGGCCATGGGCACCACACTCCGCTCCTGAGTGGGCTGTGATCCCTCTCAGAAGCGCTATGATCCTCTAGAAGGATCCTCCTGGGACTGGCATAACCTTGTGGAGGTCCCACATGCCCTGACCTCCTCATATCCAGGGTGCTCTGTTGGGTGCCAGTAGCTGCCCCCACAAATCCTGCCCAGATGACTTAGTCCAAGTGCGCAAAAGCAACCCCAAGGCCTCTGTTCTGCCCAGGTCCCCTGGGGCCACCATGCCAGGGATGCTCGACATGGAGATGGGCTCTGTTTGTCCTCATCAGACATGGGGGCATGAGCAGGGAAAAAACAGTTTGCTAAGGAAAACTGTGCTGCCATGGCATTGAGGGCTGCCGTGGCACCAGGGGTGCATCACCCCGGAGCAGATGGCAGCTGTGGCCCTTCTCCTGCCTTGAGACACAGAGCCCAGATCTCAATGTAGGCAACAGCAAGATCAGGCAGCCAGGGGGTCCTATCCCGCACGGACACCCTGTCCTGACACCCCGTCACCACAACCCATGGTGACAACCTTGTCCCTTGCAGGTGGCAGGTGCATATGTCCTTGGTGTCCCTGTCAGGGAGAGCTTTCCTCTCAAGAAAACTCATCACCCCAAAAAAACCCCGCCTGAGCCCAGCCTCATCACCCCGGGAGCCTCAAACAGCTGGAGGTCCCCAAATTATGGCCGTTTGCTGGGGAGCCCTGGCGCTGCCGGTGCTCAGTACCTTTCGGTTTGCCATTCATGGCGTGCTGCGGCAGCACATCCCCCTCGGGCTGGGCTCAGCGTCCCGGGTGGTTGTTGCTCTCTCATGCCGTCCGTCCGTCCGTCTGTCCTCCCGAGTGCGGGGGCCGTGGCCGGAGGGCTCCCCCGGGCAGCAGTCTCCTCCCCCGCTTCCCCTGCCCGCGGGCTGACATCACTGCCCAGCGCCGCAGCCCCGGCGTGACTCAAGGGGGACGGAGGATGGGAGGACACGGGAGGATGCCTGACCCCCTTGGACGGAAGGGGCCCCACCAGCACGGGCTACTGCCGGTGCACAGCACACTGCGGTCCCCATCCTACCCTTCCCTCCTCACCGTCTCCCTAGGAAAACTGAGGCACGGGTGGAAGGGAGGGGAACGCGCTGCAAGCCCCCCCTCCAGCCCCTCTCTGGACCGCTGCCCTTGGAGACCCCCGCTCCCGCCGGCACCCAGGGCCGAGCACACGCCAGGGAGCACACACCGCCCTGCCGAACGCCCCGCCGGCCCTGAGCTGCACCCCAGGCTGGCTGGGGGATGCACAGCCCCTCGTCCCCATCCCTGANGGGCAGCTGACACTCACATCACTGCCGCTCGCTTCTGCATTGCTTGGGTTTAAATATAAGTATATACAAATATAATAAATATATGTAGTTATATTTATGTATATATAAAACCACCGTGGCTTTGCTGTGGGCTTCCCACAGCATGCAATCCCGTGGCATGCCTGTGGGCACCCTCCAAGACCCAGGAGCCACTGGGAAAAGGGTTTCCTTGCTCAAAAGTCCCTGCTTTGTATCCTGAGTATCCAAAGCCTTGGAGGAGCTCAGTTCAGCCAGGGCTTCCTCACAGGGCTCTCCAAAGATGCTGGGGTGCAATTCCCACGTGGGAATGTCTGTCCTGCTTTCCATGGGGGTCCAGCTCCCACAGCACAGTGTGGCAGACCCACCCGCCCTCCATGCCAATCCCAGCAGCCAGCAGCACCTCTCAAGCTCACAACTCCCTGTCTGGTGCCCTAAACAACCAGGAGACTCTGTGGCACAGATGTCACTGTGCTTCAGCGCTAGTCCTGGGAATACCCAAGACTGGCACCCCCCTCCAGGTAGGACAAAGGCTGGAGCAGCCAGCTCTGTCCAGGCTGGGATCAGCTGCCCTCACCACGTCACTGGAGCAGGAAGAAACACCTCCCTCCCAGGCTCCTTTCCTGTTTGCTGCTGATTTTAGAGCAAGGTCAGGACAGGTCAGGAGGAAAAGCACTGGAACGGAGTCCTGGGGGTCCTTGTAGATATGAGGTCCTCCTCCAAAGTTAACCCCTCTCCTAGAGAGTGAGCCTGTTGTGAGATTGCTTCCCCAGCCCAGTGCAGGACCCCTCCCTGCAGGTACCACAGGGGACAAAAAGCATCAGGGGCTCCCACGTATGGTGGCATGGCTGTAGGTAACCGCGTGTGGCTCTGAGCCAGCCACAGTCAGGCCTGCAGAGCTGGTGTTGCAGCGGTGTCACCAGAGAGTGCTGTGACCCAGGCCACCCTCAGGTCGCAGTGCCCAGGTGGGTGCCCGGGTGGGTGCACGGCACTGGGAGAGCAGCTGGAGCTGGTGAGGCTGGGCTGGCTCGGAGAAGCATCCAAAGAAAAACCATCCTAGGTGCCCACCAGCCTGCAGCCTTCACACCAGTGCCGGGGGCCGTGGGGAGCCGGCAGCCCAGCACGCTGCAAAGCCCATCTCCACCCCAGCCTTCCAGAACCTGCACGAACACCACGTCTCCTACCTCGCCTGGACACGACGCATCCCCCCGGCTCTCCCCACCGACGGGCAGAGTCCCATCCTGGCGGCTGCCGTGAGCAGCGGCCACCACCCGGCTTTTCACCCCGTGCTGCTTCTCCCCGGGGAATGGCATCACTGCCGGCACCGCCCCGGCTCCGACCATCCCCGAGCAAAGCCCGCGCCGTGCTGGCAGCCGCGCGGAGCCAGCGCCCGGCACACGGCCAGGCAGCGCGCCCGCAGCGCCGGCCCATGCCAGCTTGTTTGTTCTCATTAAAGGTTAATGAGAAAGCCACGCTAAAGCTGCCCCAGCCGCGGGAGGGGTCTTCCCCCGGTGCCACGCTGAGTGAGGGGACTCCCAGGCTTCCCTCGCAGAGGGGTGACAGCCAGGCTGTGCTGCTTGCAGGGACTCTGCCTCTCCACAGCTGGCAGTCCCAGAGGGATCCGTGTGGTAGCTGACACACAGGTGAGGTGCCTGGCATGGCAACATCCCGGGCATCACCCTTGGGGAGACCACCAGGAGCAGGCAGGAGACAGGGTCAGGCATTCCAAAAGTGGTAGAGAACACCGGAGAAGGACACATCACATCAGCCATGCCCTCCGAGCACCTCACAGCACCCTGCACGGCACTTGGCGGGGCCTGACAGCTCAGGACACCTTGCCAAGGGAGGGCAGAGGAAGGACACGAGTCACGCCAGCAGCGCCAGGGTGGCAATTGAATTAAATGAGTCCCTGTTCCTGGCATGGCTGGGGATAGGGAGTGGGTGCAAGGAAGGGGACATCTCCATGTGACTCTTCCACCCAGGGGGCTTCTCTGGATATTCACGACTTTAGCTCACCTCAGCTGCCAGAGTGGCTGCCTCAATCCCTCCTCTGCAGCAGGGATGTGGGTGTAATGCCCCAGATGCTCCCTTTTTGGCAGTGTCCCTTTATGCTTTCCTCTGACCAGGCCTGGGGAGCTGCGCTGGGCATTGCCACCCCAACCACAGCAGCTGAACATGCAAACAAAACAGTCCATGGGCAGTCATGCTTGGACAGACACATACAGCCATGGCCAGCTTGTGCACAGGCAGAAAAATGCAGCAGGTAATTCCCACTTCCCTGCCCTGCATGGGATAGACCAACTTCCCACAGACCCCACATCCCAGGGAAATTCTCCAGCTTCTCCCTGCTGGCCCAGGGACCACCAGCACTGAGGCTGAGCCCACCCAGCCCCTGAAGAAGCCACCAGTCCCAACCCGACGCTGCCTTGGTGGCACCAGCCCCAGAAGCCAAGGTGATGAAGAAGCTATTTCAGGCTGTTTTGGACAAGTACTCCCCAGCCACAGACATCTCTGAGAGGCTGAGAAGGTCACTAAAGCTGGAAACCTGACAGGAAAGGGCATAGGCCAGCCTCAGTCGGTGTCAAAAGTCACAGCTGGCCAAAAAAGGTTTCTGGAGATGGAATCAGCACCAGCCTGGTGAGGGGCCAAAAAGCTCCTGGCCATGGAGGAGTCCTGGGAGAAGGCAGGAGATGATAATTTTGGCAAGAAGACACACAGTCACGGCTTGAAGGAGAAGCACAGTAAGCGACCAAAGTGACGTGTCCTGCGCTGGGACAGCTGGTCCTGGAGCTGCAGGTGGTCACTCCCACCACAGCGCTACAGCTGACTCCTCACACTTTACTTTCTGCTAAAACTGGCAAAGCCAACTCCAAAAAATCCTGGGAGCCCAATGCAGAGTTTTTTCTGCAAGTGATGCCCTGAGGGCTGGAGAAGGACCAGCCCTTGTACCAAGCCAGGCTCTACCCCCAGCCAGGCTGGCCCTAATGCCGTCGGCAGCATCCCTTCCTGGAGGGGCCGGGCACGGGGCGGTGGCAGACTCGAGCCCTCCCCCCTCGCTTCCTCGCATGGTCCCCACACGGCAGCAGAAATAGAAGCAATATAAATGGCAGCCCTATAAATAACCCCAAAGCACGCGGCGGGGAGCTCGTCCCAGCCCAGCACTGGCCTCAGCCCACGCAAAGCCAGGGCTTGGGCCGCCTTCACTGTGCCCTGGGGATCTCAAATGCCAGCTGCTCCCTGCCTGCCATGGGTTTCCCAGGGTCCTGTCCTTTAGGTCAGTGCCATGGCAGGAACTCCAGTGCATCCGCTGAGCTTCAGCCACGGGCACGATCTGGAGCCCAGCCTGATGGCATTCCTGGGGGACACCCTCCGCCCATCCAGCTCCTCTCGTCCAGCCAGCACTGGACAATGCCCACCGCAGGCACCCTGCTGCAACCCAGCCAGCAGATTGCTGGGCAAAGCAGCAGCTCTGACCAGGAGCCCCAGCCAGGCTTGGGAAGAGAGACCCTGTCCTCACCACTGTCCTCACTGCAGATCAACCGCAGTTATCCCCTGGCCAAACCCCAGCACCTCTCAGCTGCCCCCCCATCACGGCCATGCCCCCATTTCCATGCTCAACCCCATCATGCCATGTCCTCCATGGGGACTCAGCCACCACCATGCCAGGGATACCACCACGCCACCACAGCTCCTCGCCACCCAGGGCACCGTGGCAATGCACTGGGGACCCCCACGAGCCGAGAGGAGGCAACGCCGCCGGTGACAAGCTGGTGACAAGCCCTGCACTGCCGGATTTTGAGCGGCGTCACAGCTTCACGTCCCAGCCCTGCCCGAGGGACTGCCACCAGCCAGGAGACGGGAGACATGGGGTTTATAGGATGGCCAGGACTTCCCAGTGCCCTCGGGAGTCTCCTCTGGGAATGTGGCAAGGGTAAAACCCGCTGAGGCTGTTTGCACGCCCTGGGATGGCCGGAGGTGCAGCAAGGGAAGGGTTAATGGTGCGAGGCCTTCCCGAGCACTTCTTGGCAGGCTGGGAAGGGCTGGGAGACAGGAGGATCGGGCCAGCAACAAAGCGAGATCTGTCTCATTAATTCCTCGGAGCATTCCTCCCTCCGTCACCCCGGAGGGGAGGAGGAGGCAGCACCCAGCTGACATGGTGCACCCAGGTCCCGGAGGAGCCCGGCGGGTCCCGCCCGGCGCAGGGGCGGGATGGGGGGAGATGGCCGCAGCCTCTCCCGCGAGATCCAGGGCTCTATATGGGCACGGCCCTATATGGGCACGGGCAGCTTCTCCTTCGCCCGCCGTACCCCTGCCCGTACCCCTGCCCGGAGTCCCAAGGGATCCGCGGCAGGACACGGTTCATGCCACCAGCGTCATTCCCAACCCGGGAGCGAAAAGAGTGGCTGGAGAAGCTGATCTATCCCGGACAGGGGCTGGGGGGCACCGGGTGACACTAGGGGTGCTCGCCCTGACATCCCACTGTCAGCAGCTCCCTCTCCGGGCGTCTCCGGCCACGGTCCCGGCCGGGCCCCGCGGCGTGGAGGATCCCTGCGAACCGCAGTGGGGCGGAGGAGCGGAGTCCCGTGTCCCTTTCCCCGTGTCCGTGTCCCCGTGTCCGTGTCCCCGTGTCCGCCCTCCCGCCGTGCCCGGACACCCCAGCGCGGCGTGGGGCGCCCACCGGGGCTGGCGGCAGAGGGGACGCGGGCGGGCGGTGGCTTGCGGCGACGTGGCCCCCCCAAGGGTGTAGCCCTGCTAAGGCCACCAACCCCGCTCCCCCCGACCCCCCCGTGACCGCTGGGTGCGGAGGTGCGGGTGGCACTCACATGTCCCAGGAGAGGCGGGGGACGAGGCGCGGGGCGAAAGCGGGCCTGGCTCGGTGCATCCCCTTTGTTCCACTCCCATGGACGGGAGCAAGCGGGGAGTTCGTGCAGGCTCTTGGCAGCGCCCACCCCGGCTCTCTCCATGGAAACGCGGGAGCCATGTGATTTCGGCAGGAAACCACGGCCCAGCAGCGCCAATGGCAGCTGCATGGACGGGAGCACCTCCCTCCCCGAAGCGACCGACACCGCTGCCGACACCGCCATCGCCACCGCCTCCACCGCCACCACTGCCACCGCCACCACTGCCACTGCCACCACCGCCAGTGCCACCACCACGGCCCTGCGGGGGTTCCAGACCCGCCGGCCCGTCAGCATTCCCCGAGGGTCCACAGTCCCCACCGTGAGCCGGAGCAGGATCCCACCTCCCCCGAGGCGAGGGGAGCGGGGGCAGCCCGGCTCTCTTGGCCCCGGGCT
Organism: Bombycilla garrulus; assembly: GCA_013400315.1. Taxonomy (NCBI): domain Eukaryota; kingdom Metazoa; phylum Chordata; class Aves; order Passeriformes; family Bombycillidae; genus Bombycilla; species Bombycilla garrulus. Next base: position 28,104 of record VXBU01004424.1, on the reverse strand, counting down.
GTTTGCCTTCCTGCCGCACACAGCCTCCCCTCGCCAGGGAAGCAATGGCTGCAGCAACACCTCCTCCCTCACCACCCCCCGCAAGGGCCACCACAGCCTCCCGGGCTCCAGTGCTCTCTGACAGATCCCGGGTATGTTTCACATTCCAGCAGTGAAGTGACATGACCAAGGCTGTGCAGTCAGTCAGTCGCTCGGTGGCAGAGGGAACACCCAAACATCCTTGACCCAGCTCTGTGGCACCCAGCACCCCACCCTGCCTTCCCCCCACAGCTCCTGCATCCAACTGAGCAATGCTCAGACCTCTCCCAGTCAGAAAGTCCAGTTTGGGGGAGCAGAGCATTGGCACTGATCCACATTCCCCATCCCACCAGCTTGCAGCACCCTAGGGAAGCAGCAGAAGAGTAAATGGGAAAATGCAGGGTAAATGCAGGATGTCACCCGAGGGATGCCACAGTCACACGGTGCTGCTTCCACAGCTGCCAGTCCACTTCCAAAACCCTGACACCTCTGAGCATTCTGAAGGTGGAGGGGTGAGGAAGCCACATGCATCTGCTCCTCTCCTTTCTCCCAAGACCATCTTTCTCCTACCTGTCCTAGATCCTACTGAGACGACCCAGTTTTAAATGGAACTGAAGCCTTTGCAGCCCTGGTGAGACATCCTCCATGCAAGGACAAGGCTGCGCAGTGCTCCCGCCAGCCCTGTGAGGCAGAAACACTAATTAGACCATCACCAGGTCCTGGAGCCCAGCGGAGCAGGGCAATATCAGTGACAAGGAAATCACTGCACCACTCTCACTCTCCTGGGGCCACACCAAGGAGCAGAGCATTTGCTGCCAAGGTTGCTCGGTGAGAACCAGGGCATCCCAGCTCCCAGCCCAGTTCTCCAGGCTGGCCTGCTTACATGGAAGGAGAAGCGATGCAAAGATGGGAGAGGGGACAGCAGGTCCTGAGGCCACCAGGGAAAAGCCAAGCCAAAAGGCCAACAAGAAGAGGCTGCCAGGGTGGCTCGACTAAGCCATGTGGTTGATGAATCCCAGAATGGTTTGTGTTGGAAAGAACACTAAAGACCACCTGGTTTCAACCCCCTGCCATGAACAGGAACTCATTTCAGTGGATCAGGTTAGTCCTAGCCTCATCCAGCCTGGCCTTGAACACTTCCAGGAATAGGGCAGCCACAGCCTTTCTGGACAACCTGTGCCAGGGCCTCCCCACCCTCACAGGGAAGAATTTCTTTCCAATATCAAATCTAATCCTGCCCTCTGTCACTTGGAACCCATCCCCCCTTGTCCTGGCACTCTGTGCTCTAGTCTAAAGTCCCTCTTCAGGTGTTTTGGAGCCCCTTTAGGTACTGGAAGAGACTCCAAGGTCTCCCTGGAGCCTTCTCATCTCCAGGCTGAACAGCCCCTACTCCCTCAGCCTATCTCCACAGAAGAGATGCTCCAGCATCTTCCTGGGCTCCTTTGGACTCGCTCAAACAGGTCCACATCCTTCTTATTTTGAGGTCCCCAGCCTGGATGCAGTGCTGCAGATAGGATCTCACCAGAACAGAATCCCCTCTCTCAGCTAGTTGCCCACTCTGCTGAGGATGGACCCCAGAATACATCTGGCTTTCTGGGCTGCCAGTGCACATGGGCACGTCATGTTGAGCTTCTTGTACAACCAACACCCCCAAGTCCTTCTCCTCAAGTATTGCTCTCAATCCATTCTCAACCCAGGTCCCAGTGCCACACTATCCCTGTCCCACCACGGTGACCCCTGGTGTGTGCTTGGCGTGGTCAGCACCACTGTGCCACTCTGTCATCGCTTGATCCAGCATCCCCCCTGAATCAAGTGGGGGGCTGGATCCCACCCACACCCTGTACCTTGTGTCATCACTGAAAATTTTCAGTTGAAAGTGACATCCAAGGATTATTGGGGCCAACTGCCTGAGCATTTTATGTCTGACACAAAGTTAAAACATGTTAAAGGCACTGTCCAAACGCCTCATAAGCACCGACATACTTAGGACATCGACCACCTCTCCAGGAAGTCTCTTCCAAGGTTTGACCATATTCTCAGTAAAAACTTGGGGTGCCTGGAGCTAGACTGACCCACACCACCACATTCCACTTACCTATGCACCACCATCCCAAGGTAAAACCCCATTCCTGGTTTCCTGGGGAGCAGCTGTATCCCTGCAGACAGCAGGAGAGGGGACTGCACCCTCCCCTCGGCCACACGCCGTCCCGCCCTGCCAGGCTGGGTTGTGGAGCCAAGCACTCCCTGTGCCAGGGCCGAGGCTGGCACACTGCACTGGCTGCTCTGGGAGCTTGCTCAGCATGGACCAGCTTGGCAAACAAAAACAAGGACAGGCTCCTGCCTGAGTTCCAGCAGTACCCCTGGCCTGCCTGCCTGCCCTCCAAAACTCCCTCCTGCATTTATGGAGGTATGGTGCCTGCTGGCAGGAAGGAGTTAAACCTCCCAGCATGGATTTGGATAGTCCTGAGTTAACCTTCCCAGCATGGATGCAGATAATCTTGGTTTAACCCTTTCATTATGGATATGGATACTCCTGGGCTAATCTTGCCAGCACGGATATGGATGGATACTCCTGGTTTAATCCTTTCATTACGGATACAGATACTCCTGGGCTAACGCTCCCAGCGTGGATATGGATACTCCTGCACTCCTGTCGCTGAAAGAGCCTTCCCAGCAGTCCGGTTGGGAAACTGCGCATTGGTGCAGCAAAGAGTCCCTGAGCCCAAGGGCACTTTGTCTGAGAACCTGCTGGCATTAATGAGCTCCTCCTAGCACAGGATCGAACCTTTCCAGAGCCTGGTGACCCGAGACCACTCCAAGCACATTCCCCTCCTCCTGGCAGCTTCAGCAGCAGCCGTGCCAGCTGCCTGCAGCTGCCTGCCGCGGTGCAGAGAAAGCTCTGAGCTGTCGGCGGAGCCCCGCACCGCGAATCTCTGCCCAAATTGCTCTTCTCACTGCAGGCTGGGCCTGGAGCCACGTCTTCCTCTCCCCTCTCTCTGGAGGGCTGGAGGCCAGCCCTTGGCTCCAGGCTGGAGCTGCTGCATGCTCAGCATTCCTGCTCAGCGCTGGAGCAAGGCAGCACACACAGGCCAGAGCTCCGAGCCTTGCACCGGGACAGTCGCGCATGCCGAGCTCACTCAGAGCACAGCCACCACCCCCGTGAGCAGCTGAGGAGCGTCCACAGAGCCTGCCACCATCCCTGCCACCATCCCTGCCACTGCCTCAGAGATGAGCGTCCAGCATCCCAGCACCAAGCTCCACATCCCTCCAGCTGCACATTTTTGGGGAACACGACCTGGTAAAGAGCTAAGGGAGCCAGGGCGGCGCTGATGCAACATGAGCAATGTGAGGAGCTGCTGCTCCAGCTGACTCACCAGAGCCCTGGCCACACTCAGGAACTGGCCAGCAGCACAGAAAGGCTGTGCCAGCAGGTCCTCTGAGCTCTGCTGGAAAACCTTCCCCGACACACTCGGGGCCAGCTCTCAGCGGCGGCAGGCTGAGGCACAGCCCTGACCCAACCTGTGCTTTTCCATGGGGCAGAATTGTGTGTCCCAGCACTTTGCCTGCCCACAGGGACAGGAAAAGGGAATACAGGATACCCCAGAGTGGCCACAAACCTACGCAGTGTTGGCCAGCACTGGGTGCTGGTCAGCTCTCCCAGACTCTGGCCAGCAATCCGAAATCTGGATCAGGGCTTTGCAGCAAAGCTGGGACATCCAAACTGTGACTTCATCAGGTCCAGCCCCAGCACAGGCCAGGAGGGTAAGGAGCTGCAGAACAGCACTGGTCCAGACTCTCTGGCCACCGGCCAGCTGCCCCCCTTCTAACTCCCTTCTCCACCCCAGCAAAGTTGCTGGCAGCATCTCCAACCCAGCTCAGCCTGGGGGGCTGAACAACCCCTGGGGCCACTCCCCAGGCAGCCATCCCCACCTCAGTACAGCAGGAACCAGCTCACGCACACACCCGCAGGATCATTCCAAAAGTATCCATGATTCACAGAGTTCCTACAGTCCCTTGCTGCTGTCCAACACTGAGCAGGAAGGCTGAGGTTGTGGGCAAGCCCAGAAACCAGCCCAGCCCAGCAGATGCAGGGCAACTGGCACAGCTGGACAATGGCACAGCTGGACCACAGCTGAGGTACCAGCAGCCTTGAGGATTCAGCACTGCACCAGGTGAAGCAAAGCTTGGCCAATCAAGGTGGCTGATGTAGGAATAGATTGCCCAAAGCTGGTGCTGCAAGGATGTGAGAGCAAAAGGCCATTCGGAGCACGAGGTGTTTTGGCAGGGCTGAGTCTGCAAATTTGGCAGAGCTGTATGCAAATGCATGTAAATATAGTCCTCCCAAGCAGAGCAGGGGATCCCACACACACCCTGATCAGTTCCACTGCTGAAGTGGGGTCCCTGTTGCCCCTGAGCAGCGCCTGCTACCCCCAAGAGCAGAGTGAGTCCACCTGGGAGCAGCCAGTGGTCATTGGTGTTTGGCCTCCCAGAGTGTGAAAGTGCTTCCTTCCCTGCAGTGAGCACCGGCCTCCAGCAAAGCTCCCTCCCCTCCAGAGAAAACAACAAAGAAATGCTGGGATGGGGATTAAGGAAATGAAACCAGCTGTGCAGGGTAAGCAAGGATAGGAAGTGGCTGTGATATCTCCTCTCCCCACTGGCCCACAGCTCTCCCAGCCCGGAGCCCACAGCATGGCACATCTAAACCCAAGGGAAATCACGTGCTGGAGAGCACATTGAATAACTGGGAGGTTTCTGAGTGATCCTTGCTCCTGAGATGGAACAGGCACTTGGGGAGCCTCTGTGCTCCCAGCCTGGCACTCCCATGCTCTCTCCATCCCAGCACAACATGCAGGGAGACCTCCTGACACCACAAGCTGCACTGTGCTTCTGAAGCTGGCACTCTGGGGTGGCATCTCAGGAGTTTCGGTCTCATAGAATAATTAAGGTTGGAAAAAATGTCTAGGATCATCAAGTCCATTAACCCTGCACCGTCAAGCCCACCATTAAACCACATCCCCCAGATGCCACGTCAGTGCATTTTTTTCAATACTTCCAGAGGTGGTGAGGCCACCATTGCCCTGGTCATCCTGCAGCTACTGTAGCTCTCCTGAACTGTTGGCCCAAATGGGTTTGTGCTGGGAAGGCTGTCCCTGGAGGAAAGCAGTGGCAGTCAAACAGAAAGACCAGGACTAAAACCAGCTGCTAAAGGCTTCCTGTGGGGTACGGGTAGCAGAGGGGGACATGCTGATAGCAGGGATCCTGCCACATCCTCCCCACCCAGCTCTTGTTCTGCCTCTAGCACATGTGTGAATGCCACCAGCCCCAGGCTGTGGCTCCAGCTGGTCTCTCCTGTATCTGTCACATGTCCTGGCGTGCGAGGACCAGCTCTGTTTACATGTGCGAGTCTCAGATTCTCCTGCTGGGGATGAGTCAGGCTTCCCTCGACACCCTGCTGAGGTGGCGGTGTCAGGGCCCCAGCTGGCGTTTGCCTCCTGAACGGCACAGAGCCGGTGGATGCCGGGCTGGGAACGGCTGGAAAAGGCTCGCCCAGCCATCTGCCTGCTTCCATCCCACCCCACCCAGAGCCATCTGCGGCAGCACGGCAGGCACTGGAGGCTGGAGCTCACTGCCAGGAAGCTCTCCTGGCTCAGCTCCACCGGGTCAGCTTCCTTCCCCTCCACCCCACAGGCACGTCATGGCTCAGCGGGGGGCAGTCAAACCCTGAGCAAGCCCCCAGCCACCTCCAGAGAGTCTCGTGTGGGCAGGATGGCCAGGCTGCTGCTAAGAAAGCCCCATGTCTTGCAAAGCCTCGGGGTGCTGGGGTGTCTCCTGGGGTGCCAGCTCACAGGAGAGAGGGGTCCTCTGGATTTGGAACCCCCAGGGACAGAGCCTGGAGCTTGAAGAAGAAGCCAGCCCTCTTCCTGTTTGAACATTGCCTGGAGATGCTGAGCTGCTGCTGGACCTGTGGGGTGGTGAATGGGTGCCAGCTGCACGCCACTGCCCAGCCTGGTCATCCTGTCCAGAGGGTCCCCAGCTGAGCCAGAGTGACCCTCCTAGGAGATAAGAGAAACCCCAAAACACCCCAACCACATCCAGCTCCCCCCTCCCTTTCACTGCTCCCAGCCCTTGCTTTCTGCTCCTCTTTTCCACATATCCCATAGTCAGAAACGCTCTCCTCTCCAGAGAGAGGCCTTTTCCATATGCTCCCAAATGTCCCAGGGTAAGGAAAGAGCCTGGAGGCTCCTTTTTGGTTCCCCCCACCTGCGTCTCCCTTGCTGTGACCGGGGCTGGGCTGGCTCCATGCAAGCACAATAACCAGAAGTGTGTGGAGCCGCTGGAAGGAGCGATGTTCCCGGATGGTATGCAGCCCTGACAGCTCTGGCTCTGCTTTAAAGGGTAACTTTATCCTGTAATAACAAACAAGAGGAGCCAAGTTCCTCCCCAGCGTCACTTCCCTGGCTCCGAGGAGAGGGACATGAGGGAGAGAACTCATTAGAACGAGCTTGGATCCCTGTTCTTGCCATCACAGGGTCTTAACTCCACTCCCTTGAGACTACAAGGGGGGCAAGATGCTCAAGGGCAGCAGGTTTGGGTCGAGAGCTGGAACAGATACATTTGTGTGCTGACATTCTGCGGACCAAGGAGATGACCTCTCTAGCAACTCCTGTCCTGCAGACAGCAGCAGGAAGCTGCCACAGCCCATGGCATGCCTGGCTGAACCCCACTGCCATTCCCACAGCCTCCCCCACATGCTCACAGCCCTGGACAGGACACCGGCATCTCGGGGCACAGTGCCAGCTCCAAGTGCGGACACCCGGGAACTTGTTCTGCAAAAGCTGGAAATTCAGGCCCAGCTGGTGCCCTGGGATGGGCAGGGAGAGGCTGACCTGCTCCAAACCCCTGGCAGGACCCTGCAGAGCAGGACTGGGTGCTATGGCCAAGGGATCATCCCTTTTGTGGGCATCCCTGGGGGCAAAGGCATGGGCAGAGCCCAGCTGTGGGAGGAAGGGCGAGCCCCTCTCTGTGACCCATGGGCGCACCCTCCTGCGCTCCCTCCTGTGATTTTTTTTCTTTGAAGATCCATGGGTGTGGCAGTGTCAGAGCCCCAGGGCACAGAGCAGGCAAACCTCTGGTTTATTCTTGGGGTGCACAGGGGACATGGGGGCACGTGATGGGCTCATCAACATCTGTGGTGTATTCACAGGGGACACGGAGCATCTCTGCATCCCCCCATCAGGCTCCGCAGTGGCTGACCTACCTCTGCTCCTGCAGGGACACTGGCGCTCAGGAAAGGTGTCCCTCGGTGGTCATCACGAGGGAGGGCACAGCCCAGCCCGTGCTGATGGGACACTGATGTCCCCTCCCTGCCAGTCCAGAAGTGGGGACAATTTGGCAGAGCTCAGTTGTGTGAGAGGATGACAATCTGGAGAAGGCTGCTGAGATGTTCTGTCTGATTTCCACTTCCCCAAGGAGCACTTCTGGAGATCCCAGGGTTTGATTAAATCCTGGCCTGTCAAACGAAGCTGGTGAAGTGCTGCAGTTTTCTTCCCCAAGATGGATTTCCTCCAAACCCCTTATTAGGGGTTTGGGTTAAGTCTGTGTGAAGCTGGTAAAGCTGCTGCCTCCATGGTGCCCCCCCAACAGACCAGGGGCCTTCCAGAGGAAGCACAAGACAGGATCCAACCAGCTAAAAAGGGGAAGAGAGAGGAAGGAGGGAATCATTGGCATCTAAAGCTTTGAGGGCCTTAGAGGTCACAATCAGAGTGTCTGGTCTCTGCAAAAGGATCTGTGGGAGACCTGTGGGAGACACTGTGGGAGACCTGTGGGAGTCCTGTGGGAGACACTGTGGGAGACCTGTGGGAGACCTGTGGGAGACACTGTGGCTTGGGGGAGATGAGTCAAGCGGTGCTGCTGGTTGCCAGGAAGGTAAAGCCTGGAGCGAGCTCCCAGTACCAAACCATCAATCCAGGGCAGATGTGGAGCCTGCCTGGCCCTGGCTGATGGGAGTGGAGAGCACCAGGGCAGGCAGCAGTGGGTTAAAAGCTTGAGGTGGGACTTGGTGAGCTGCTTCCTCCCAGCAAACAATAATAAGGGAGGGAGAAGGGATGCACGGGGCTCTGCAGGGGCTGATAGCAATGGAGCAACCCCAGCCCTGCAGCTGCAGCTGTGCCAGAGGAAGCCTCGGCACATTATCTGCTGGTCCCACTCGGCTTCCTCAGCAGCCCTGGTGTTGCAGGGACTGGACCGTTCCTCCTCCAGAGCCTCATTTCTCACGGACCCACGTTGGGTCCCTGTGCTTTGAGGGCAGCCCTGGACCCCAGCACCCCCCAAACCCTGCCCTCCCAGCCAATCCAGCCTTCCCAGCATCAGTGTTTCCCACTGCTGGGGGCTCTGGGAACGGTCACCCAGGCCTCAGAGCCCCAGGAGCGCGGTGCCACCCAGCACGTGGTCCCCACAGCGACCATCCTGCTGCCCCACCCCCCCATCACAGACAGCGCCCACACCTTGGCAGAAGGAAATTTTTGGCTGGAAGACGACTCCTGCAAAGGGGATCTCCCGGTCCTGGCTGAGGTCCCTGCAGTTCTGGTTGCCTCTGCTCCTGGTCCTTCTCAGTAAAGATCTGCTGCACCTGGAGCTGCTGCAGGCTGGCCACGCTGGCTGGTGTCCCGGCACTTCCTCGTGCGCGGCTGTTTGTGACCTGCCTGCTGCTCCACCTCCGCAGCTGCATCGCTGTCACAGGAGCAGCCCTTTTCCGTTCCGTTTCCTTTTTTTGACCCTCTCCTTCTGTAGCAGACTTTGCCTTTCACAGAGCCTCTCCCTGCTGCCGTCTGCCCCACTCGGGTGTGGGAGGGTGTCTCTCAAAATGGGTCTTTCCCTGATCCTGGCAAGTCAGGTCAGAACTCCCGATGTCCTCACTCTCCTACCCACACCCACAGACCTGCATGACTCCAGCTCCTGGTGCAACAAGTTTTTGCCAGTGGCTATTGGTCCAGAATAAGGCATGTTGGAAGACCCTGGAAAATGCAGGCCTTTCCCATCACTGAGGTCAATCCCTGGAGCCTGGAGAGCTGCTGGGCTCCCTGGAGCAGAGAGATGTTTGCCCCCAGATGTTACTATGGCTCCGAAGAGGCTGGGTGAGGCTGTCTGAGCTGCTCTGGGTGACAACTTCCCCACTCGTGGTCTCTAGAAGTCCCCAGACATGTTTCCGTGACCCTGTGCACCCCCAGGAAGAGTAGGGTCCTCAAGGGGTTGTCTGGCTTTCCCCACTGCTGGAATCAATGCTGGCAACTGTGCCCCAGCTTCAGAATAGAGATGGATCAGCTGCTAAATGCAGATGGATCCTAAATCACACATACTCTGTCCAAACCTGCCTGTGGGCATTGTAGTGCACGCAGTGAAAGGACACAGGGCTATGTGCTGCCATCCCAGAGGGCAGGGGGGACACTGAGGTCTGACACTTCCCAGAGCCAGGAAATAAGCCTGACACAAAGGACAAAACCAGCAAAAGGGAGGGAGGGAGGCAGGAAACATCAGGCAGGAGAGGAAATGGGGAGATAATCAGCTCCATGAACACAAACACCCGGAACTTGTGCAAAGGAAAAGCCGACACCACTTGGCAAGCATTTGAGCAGGGAGACCTGCCCATCTGGCCTTTTACTGAGGCTTCCTGAGGAACACGTGCCCTGGAGCACCTTAAGGTTCTCAGGGGCCCCTGGCCTCCAAGTTACCGTGGGTGGCACAGTCCCTGGTGGCTTAGCTCCAGCATGTGCCCCCTGGGCTGAGCGCTGTCCCAGAGGGTGGAAGGATGAGCAGCTGGCTGCACTTGTAAAGGCAAAGCACTCACCGGAGTGAATCCCAGTTGCAGAGAGGCCCGAGCTGGGTCATCCTGCCCCAGTCTCCTGTTGGCTTGGAAAATGGGATCAACTGACCTGTTTCCACTTGGCTCTGCACAGCAATTAGTCTGCTATCCCGGCATCTGAAGGGAAGAGCACTGCATGGGGATTCCTACAGGCTGGTGCTCCAGGTGCTTCAATGCCCAGCAGTACCCTGGGGTTAGTTCTTCTCCCCAGGAGCTGTGTCCAGTACTGCCAGACTGGATTCCACCGGCAGAGCTTCCCACTTCTCCTCCTACCACCTTCAGAACACAGGGCTGCCCACGCCCTGGGTGAACTGACCACATCCCAGGTCATGTCCCAGGCTGATGCAGCTTGTCCCAGCTGTCAGCAGTCCTGTCTCCCGCCGTGTTCCCAAGGGAGCAGTGACATATCTCGTGGCAGTGACCACGAGGGGAATGATGACTGCAAGCTGTCAGCAATCCATGGTGGGATCTCTGGCATTGCTCATCTCCCAGGGTCCAGCACGTGGTGTGGGACGGGGGAGAAACGTGGAGAGAGATGGGCATGGAGCCAGCCTGAGGTGACTGGCCAGGCTCCAGCTGGCTTGTGTGGAGTAACTGGGGCAGGAGAACCTGTGCCAAGGGGCAGGGAGGGCACCTGTGGGAGGCTTGGCTGTGTCTCTTTGCCAGCACTGGGCTGAGCACAGCAATGCAGTGGCAGGATCAGGCCCCTCAGCCATTCCTTCCCAGGGATTCCCCTCGTCCTGCTGCCATGGCAGTGCCGATAGGGAGGTGCCCAAGTGGGCACTGACCACTCTGGCCACGGATAAGAAAAGAGCAAGCATTTACATGAGAAATCAGGTGGCTGGGTCAGCTGGAAGAACCCAGACGGTTCAAAGCTCCCCTGAGGATGAGGCTGAGGTCAGTGTCTCCCTGGCAGGGGGTACCTGTGCAGCGGTGGGTGCCTCATGTGGGTACAGCCCCCTGCAGCTCTGCTGGCAGTGCTGGCTCCTGAGGGCCACGGAAAGCATAGCACAGGCTTGGAAAAGAGCATGTCAGCCTGGGCATGGGGAACACAGCTCCTCGGGCACAGCCAGGTGGGGCATGGCCTCAAGGCTCCCAGGAAAGCTCATGGTGGCAGGAAAGCTCCCACTCCAGGAAGAAGTACAACCCAGCAAAGCCCAGACCCAGAGGGACCCAGATGCTTCAGCTGGCCCTCTGGATGAGAAAGAAAAGATGGTGACCTCTGAGGGAAGGAGCAGGGGGGTGCCCATCCTGCAGGCCAGGTTGCTTTGCCCACCTGAGACTAGGCTTGATTTTGCAGGAGTCCTGGCTCCTTTTGGCCATGCTCCTTTAAGAGAAGCTCTTTCCAGAAGGGGCATAACCCTCCCGAGAAACCCCAATACCACCCCAAAATCCATTTCTTTGGGGCTGTTACACTTCCTGGTCTAACTCATGCAGTCCAGGGCTTCCCAGGCCACCTTATTAAGCCTCTCCATCCCACAGAAGTGCCGTTCCCATAATGTGATCCCCCAAGGGACCAGATTTCCCCCACCCAGGGGTACCATGCCCAGCTGGGGCGCCACTGTGGGAAGAGCTGTCTGCCTGGGATTGCAGAACTGGACTGTAGAGCCTGGTCTACCCATCCAGCCATGAGGCTGCTCCCAAAGACACCATGTCCAGCACAAAGTCATCCCAAGAAATCTCTGGCAAATACACCATGCTTTGCTGCAAGCATGGCAGAGACCAGGCACACCTGGGCACACCCTGCAGCCAGACAGGACAGCAGGACACAGCAGAGCTTTGGGTGAGTTACATGTGCCCTGGGACATCACTCAGCTCAGAGCAGCTGAAGGCAAGGCAGGCAGACTGCCTGGATCACAGGATCATTCAGGTTGGACAAACACCTCCCAGATCATCAAGTTCAGCCATTAATGCCAGGCTATTTTTTACAGGGACAAGACAGTCTGAGTGGAGACACTGCAGCAGGGAGAAAGCACAGGTACTAATTGACTTTATTTATTATCAAGGTGAAGGCAGGGATCACATCCTGCCCACCCACTGGAGTCCCAGGTAGGTCCCTTGCAGACCAGAGAGGGCTGAGCACCCTGGTGCACCAGGAATTCCCGTGGCACCGTGGAGTCCCGCACAGGGACAGAGAGCAGTCACCAGGGGATGGCTTTACCTTCCCAGTTGAGCAGAGTCCCACTGTGTTTCTCAGAAAGGATTGGCAGCACAGACAACAGCCCCCTCACACTTGTGTCCACTGTCAGGTCAGCCTGCCAAGGGCAGAATGAGACACCGCCATCATTCCAGGCCACCCAGCAGCACCCACTTGGCTCATGTGCAGTGACAGCAAGGCTCCTTCCACCCAGAGTGAGCAGAGAGCCACGGGAGCTGGGACAGTCCACCATGTGGGAGGATGATTGGGTATCTGCACTGCTGGCTTGGATGGAGGTGGCTTGGGCTGGGAAGGCAGCCACAGGTTTAACCAAACACGAAGAGATCCTTGCTGCAACTGAGATGCTTTGTGCAGCCTTCTCAAAACTCCAGTGCTGCAGGGACCACCCCCACTGCAAAACATGGATCCTGCAGGATGAGTGGAAACCTCATGGACCTGCAGTTCTTCAAGGAATGGGGCACAGGATGGGATGGTGTTGCTCCTCTCCTCCCTGCTCTGTTTGATTCAGGTTCTCTGCATATCTTCCAGGCTGCCCAAAGCCCCTTATTCCCCCTCAACAAGCAGCCTGATACGTGCTGATGCTACTTCCCAGACAGTATCCACATGTTCTGCAGGGGCCCAACAAAGACATGGGCAACTTGGAGCCTGAGAGACAGCTCATTTTCACGTGGATCCTCCCTCCAGGGAGCCATCCTGGCAACCTGGGCCACCTCCTGTGCAGGTTTGTAGCCTTGGGTGCCACCCATGTGTTCCCTGTTGACCTGCCGGGCCAGAACTCGCCTCCTGGGTGCCCATGTCTGTTTTCACCCAGCCAGGGTGCAGTGCCACACACAGGATCCCAGCTTCCTTGTAGGTCAGAGCCTGGCACATGGTCAGCATGTTGAGGGCAGCCTGGGTGAGGAAGGAAGCATCATCCATGGGCAGCAAAAAGCTCCATGAACCAGGTTCCCTTCCCATCGCTGCCTCTTGGTGAGGGAGAAAAAGCAATGCCAGGTCTTCAAGAGACAGTGTGTGTCTCCCCTGGGTGGGATGGAGATGCCCTGGGAGCTTGGGAATGCCCTCCATCTCTCAATCCCAGATGTTTCCCTGAGATCCAGCCAGGCAAGGGCAGCTCTGACCCCCATGGAGCTCAGGAGCCAGGGCAGGTCACCAGCCTGCATACCTTGCTGCAGCGGTAGGAGATGACAGGGTGGAAGAAGGAATCAGGTGTTTTCTTGATGGACCCCAAGATGGTGGAGATGTTGATGATGGCTGCCTTGCTGCAACTCAGGCCCTTTTCTTTGCTGTCCTGGGCAGCCTTCTTCAGCAGAGGCAGGAAGGCCTGGGGAGAAACAACCCAGAGGGACAGCTGTGCCTCAAGCCAGTCCCACTTATGGCATCTGCAACCCAAGGAGGGTGAGGAAGAACAGCAGGGTGTCAGGAGAGCCCAGGTGTTTCTGCAGTGGCCCTGCCTGCTCCCGGTTAGACTTGCACAACTCAGAGGGGTTGCAGAAGGCTTAGGCTTGAAGAGCAGCCCTAGCACCTCCCGAGAAATTTGGCAAAGCCCTCCAAGATTTCCATCATGACCATGGACAGCCTGGGATACCCTCAAGGTGGGCCAAATTTCATCCCCAGAGCTTCACCCGTACCTGGGCCATCAGCATTGGCCCCACTGCATTGGTCTTGTAGGTCCTGACCATGTCCTCAGCGTCGACCGTCTCCAGCGAGGCCGTGGGGGTGTAGATGCCGGCGTTGTTTATCAGCAGGTTCAGCCCCATTCCGTTCAGCTTCCCCTCCACCACCTTCGCCGCATCGGTGATAGCCGAGGGGCTTTCCACATCTGCAGGGGGAGAGAACGGTCTGAGAGCCGCGGGGGGGCTGGGGACAAAAGAGACGGGAGGAGGCGGAGGAGGAAATCTGCGCATTCTAACCCGCGCGGCCCTTCCACCCATGGGCAGCAGATGGTGCTGCGAAACCAGCTCCAACTCAGCCCAACTCATCCAACACCGCCTCCTCCTCCCCTCTGCGGGCAGCTGAACGCTCCCACCAGGAAAAGCCCACCGTGGGGACAACCGCTGCTGGGACTCCCATGCTGCATCGGCTCCCAGCAGCCACCAAAGTCTATGTCCGAGCAATCTCTGGAGAACCCAGGGCAGTCTCCGGGGGGACAAGTCCCCAAGGGAGATGTGCTGGGACCTGCTGTGGGACGGCTCTGGAAGCTCCTTCTGCTCGTGCTCAAGCTCTAGGCTGATCTTACAGCATTTCCCCAGGAGCTGCCTTCCTCCTTAGAGCCCTCCTGGTCTTGCCCAGGACCTGGGATCAAGGATGTGGTCACTCAGCTGGGGGAGCCACGAGCTGCCCAGGATGGGTCTCAAGAACATTCTGGTCCTGTGGCCATGGATCGAGGCTCCAGGGAATGGGGCACTGAGGCTGAGACAGGTCTGGAGAAGCTGGGCTTTTGGCAGCAGGATTGAAGCAGCTCTGAAGAACTGGATCCCCATGTACAGCCTGAAGCGAGGGAGGGAGGGAGGGAGAAATGGGGCAAGCATGGCTGGCAGTCACAAATTTGCCAGCTCAGAGGCAGAGCACACGTACCCAGCTTTAAAAGAACCAAGTTTGGGTGTTTAGATGCCAGATCTCTCAGCTCCTACAAAGAGACATGGAAACAATCAGCCCGAAGCAAAGGCAATGTCAAACATCATGCTGGGGTGCCAGCAACTGCCCACCCTGAGGGAAACATCCTCCAGGTGTGGGTGCTTGTGAGCAGCCAGGCTGGAGACCTGCCTTGGTTCTCAGGCTTCTCCCAGGCTCCACAAAGCAAGGTGCACATGCTCAGGGCATGACATGGCCACGGCTGCAAGATGCTGTGGTCACTTTCCCAAAGAATCATCCACAGCCTAGCCAGAGCCACAGCAAAGGATGGGAGCAAGCTGTGAAGGACCAGGTTACCAGGGAAACTATGTGAACTGGCTGGGGATACAGCCAGAACTGTCTCCCAGAGGCTGCTGGAAATGAGGTGGAAGAGGAACACCTCTGAGTGCCAATGTCACATTTGACCTTTAGGTTAGTTACATCTGGATAGGCCAGTCCCAGATCCACTAGCTCTGGACTTCATTAATGATTAGTGAATTTAACCACTTTGCACATTTTTATTGGTTGTTTTCACCTCATGTGGATATTGGGAGAAGTGGGTTAAAAGCTAAAGACTTCGGAGGAGGACTGTAAATCATTCAGGTGACCTTAGAGCTGGGAATAACACTTGATAAACACTTGATAACACTTGATGTGTAAACAGCAGCCAATGATTCACTAGCACAAATCTTAACAGTACCTGTGTCTCCTGTATCTCTGTACCTCCCTGTACATCTGCCTGGTGTTGCTTCAGGGATCCCCTGGTTATCAAGATAACAGAAATAAATTTACTCTTTGTGTTTTAGCCATCGATTGTCCTGCCCGACTGCGCCAAGCCACAAAGTGGAGGATTCAGAAGCTCTTTTCAAAAAGGAAACTTTCTACTTCACAGTTCCTAGCAGCTCTTTGCTCTGAGTCTCCAACTATGGCAGGTTTCAGACACCATAAACTGAACCACCTTGTTAAATACGTCCAAAAGGATTGCATTCAGAACTAAAAACCTCTTCCAAACATGCCCACAGGAGACATAAAAATTGGTTTCTTCTGAGAGAACACGGAGCAGGAGAGCTGCTGGCACTGGCTGTGGTTCACTTTCAGTTATCTCTGGGCTACCCCACCAGAACCCATCTTCCCACATTAGCCCTGGGCACAGGAAATTATGTAAAATCCATTAATTGGTTTGTGGTGGCCAACAGATATTTATCCTCTCTTGTTTTTCCCAACTGCATGACTCAACAGCCTCATACCACCCCAGCAGGAGCTTCCCCCACCCCAACACCTGGTCCAGGCACGAAAGGGCCGGAATAGTGATGTGGCACCAGCTTGGCAGAACAATACTCTGCTCTCTGTGTGTGGTCACAGACTTCAGCAGCACCCTGAAGACTCTGCCCCTCACACTACCACAGCTGGACAAGGCTTAGGGAAGTACCCACTGGTAGGAGAATTGCATGAGGAACACCTCCTGGAAAAACTGGCTCCAGTCCAGCCCTGAAAAAAGGCCCTGATCTCATCACTGCCCTGCAAGAGTCCTGCAAGTTGTGGGATAGAAGAATGGGGCAAAAATAAAAGACCTGGCCTATCTTTGACCCAGACAGCTCGGGCACCTGCCACAGTATGAGCTGGGCACCCCTGGGTAGGCAGCAGGGTGGGTTCTCACTGTGCCAGGACTACTCCTGATATGGAATAATACGCACTTGCAAGAAGATGCAACAAACAAATCAGCTGGAGCCAGGATCTATCAGAGAGCAAGTTTCTCCCTATTAGTATTTCAGTGGGACACAGCAAGCAGAGGAAGACAAGCTGGATGTAAAGCAACCTGAAAGAACAGGGAAGCTTTGTGATTCCCTGCAGAAGCAACATGTGTGAGTCTCTCCCATTTTAGCAAAGTGGAAAGCAGGGACAGGGGGATCGCACAGTTCCACTTCTGGCCACCACTTTTGCAAACCTCATGCGGTTAACCTCTGGATTTTGCTGAGAGCAGCGTGACACAGCAGAACCAGCCCGAGCAGCACCGCTGCCGCTCGCACCGCCTTAGCCCCTGAGGCCAGCCCAGCCCGGGCCGTGCCCGTGGCGAAGCCTTGGCACGAGAGGGCGGGTTCGGGCACATCCAGCACAGCCCAGCACAGCCCGGAACAGCCCAGCGGCACGGCCTGAAGGGTGACAAGGCAGGTTCTTCACCGCCTGCACTTCAGGTTGACCTTCACAGGGGGCAGGGCACGGTGCGAACACCAAAGCCCCGCGCCAGCAGCGAGCTGTTCAGGCCGGTGACAGGGGCCGAGCCCTGTGACCGCCGTCCCCCCGGCCCGCACTGACCTGAGCCCGCGGCCCCTCGGGGTCCCGGCAGGTGGCGAAGATCCAGGCGGGGGGTCTCGGCGAGCCCAGCAGCTGCTTCACCAGCTCCAGGCCGATGCCGCGGTTGGAGCCGGTCAGCAGCACCGTGCGCGCCGCCGCCATCGCCGCCCGCGGCCCTGCCCGCCTGGCGCCGCCTCCCGACCCC
>VXBU01004416.1:164643-181424 GCA_013400315.1 Bombycilla garrulus | reverse complement strand
AAATTTAAGATGGGTAAATCCCCTCCAAGGAGCCTTTGTGGAAGGCAACAAAACCTCTCATCACATCCTGCTGTTCCTGGAAAGGAGGAGCAAGATGCTCTGAGAGACATGGGAGTTTTAGAAAACTCGAATTATTCATTGGTGCTGCCACACTGGAAAGGTTTCTTGCATCTCTGATAAGCCATTCTAGGATGACAGTAGGTACACAAGTCATGGCTTAGTGTGTGCAAAGCTTTACATAAGTACTTCATATGGCTCTGTATCCTGCTTTGATCTGGGTTTTAATTAGCACCATAAATGTGAGATACATGACTCTTCATCATGAACATCAACAAAGATCTCTGGATTTTGGTTAGAAAGGAGGACCCAGAGGGCTGCTCTTCTGGGCTAGCAACCATACAGGGGGCAGAAAATACAACAGGTAATATAAGGGGTGTGTATATCAGTGAGAGAAGGATCATGTGTGTGCCCTTCTTTTAACAAATCCAGCGAATAAACCTGTCGAAGAAGCTGGGCTGGGAGAGGCTGTCATAGTCCTTCTCCCGGAAGATGGCTGCCCGGTCCCCCAGGCCGAGCTTCAGCAGGACATCCATGTCCACATCGCTGCCCAAAGCCACCACCGTGGGCATGACATCTTGCTTCTTCATGGAGTTGATGGCCTCCTCCAGGTTCTTACTTCCCGTGACGCCGTCAGTGATGAAGACAAAGGAGAGCTCGGCGTTGCGCCGGGCCAGTCGCTGCCCGTTGCCTGGGCTGAGCACAATGTTGTTGATGGCGTGGATGATGGCTGAGCCGATGTTGGAGGACGAGTCCAGGTAGCTGATGCGCGCCAGGGCGTCGGAGATCTCGGTGAGGTTGTGGGTCAGCGGGAAGACCACGTCCTGGTCCTGCTCGCTGCCGTACTGCAGCAGCGCCATCCGCGCGTTCATGGGGTCGCTGCTGCTCCGGGCCAGTGTCAGCTGCCGGGCCACGTCCTCCACAAAGCGCTGGGCACGCTGGAAGTTCTGCTCCCCAATCCTTTCCGAGCCGTCCAGCAGGAAGATGACGTCGACGGGGCGCTGGGTGCACTGGGCTACAGCAAGCTCTGCAGGGGGAAGAAGAGGGCAGGAGCTGGGAGGATGAGAAGACTATGGGATCATTTGGGTGGGAGTTGTCTCTGTGAATCTTTGGCCAAAGAAGGACCAGCACAACCCCACTGCCAAAGCCTGTCTACAGCTCGGATTGTAGGAGCTTTTCTTTTCATGCCCTCAGCTACTGGGCACTTAATCAATGTTAATTCTGGGACTGATGGCCGACCCTTGTGAAATTAAACAGGTTGTGCTTTTCAGTCCCAGAATTACACCCACTGCCTTACATCAACTTCCAGCTATTATTTGTGAGAGGATTATCCAGAGATTCATGGCAAGCAGCGCCTGCAAACCTCTGTTACTTCTGGAGGGTGGTTTACTGTCAGAGTTACTCTTCTCATAAAATCAGAGAATCAGAGAATCTCAGAATGGTTTGGGTTGAAGGGAACCTTAACATTCATCTTGTTCCAACCCCCTGCCATAAGCAGGGCCACCTTCCACCAGACCAGCTTGCTCCAAGCCCAGTCCAACCATATAGAATATATGAATATATGCAGTGAATAAACTCAGGAAAAAAACCCAAACAAACAAAAAGGAGAAGAAAGTAGCTATCTTTGGAGTCAACTGATAATCAGGGACCATTATTTCATCCCTTTTCTGCAGTTAGATGCATTGCGGTCAGTATTCCTCTTAATTCCCCCTGAGCTGGCAGCAGGGCAATGCCCAGAGCACTCTCCAGCAGTTCTGTGTCTCTGAGACTCAATCTGGAAAGGGTGAAGTCCCGAAGGTGCTGCCACATTGTGTTGCATGACTGGCAAGGAATAGGAGCTGCTGAAGCAGCCCCAGCTTGAGCATCCATTTCTGGCAACAGGGGGTAACTCTGGGGCTAGGAGTGTAACGTTAGATTGAATTTCCACACCAGGAGCAAATCCAGCCTGACAAAGAGCTTCCCTAGTGCTGAACAGTGCAGTGCCTGGGATCCACACAGAATCAGGGAATCACAGATTCTGTATGGTTAGAAAAGCCCTCTGAGATCCTCAATGCTCTCCATTAACTCAGCACCATTGTGTTAACCTCTAAACCAGATCCCGAAGCACCACATCACACTTTTTGAACACTTTCATGGATGATGACTCCACTGATTCCCTGGGCAGTCTGTTTCAGTGCCTGACCGCCCTTTCAGTGAACAAATTTCCCCTCATATCCAACCCAAATCTCCCCTGCTGCAAGCTGAGGCCAATTCCTTTTGTCCTCTCATTTGTTACCTCCCCTCTTTTAAAGCAATAGAGGCACACACTCACCTCTGCCCAATCTTCGTGAGAAATGTTGTGTAAAGCCACGGTGATGCTGCAGTTCCTGGTATGCAGGCACTGCTGCCACAAGGATACCTCGCCTTGGCAGCACCTGCACTCCTGGTCCTCACCTGCTCTGAGGGAATCCCCCCTGCACCCACACGGCGCAACCCCTGCGTGAGGGTCTGTGAAAGAGCTGGGAGCAGGGGCTGTGCTGGGTTGGGGCAGTGTTAACAGCCTTGCCCAAGGCCTTGCCCACATGTTTTTTGAGACAACAAGCAAGCCTGAAGAGCTCCTGGCTAAGCAGAGGGCAGCATCACTCCATGGAGCTTCAGCGAGAGCGCAGTGCACATGTGACACGAGCATTCCCCAGAGACACATTCCGCTCACTGCTCAGCCCTCACAGCTGCAGAGGGATGCCTTCCAGCTCTTTGAATGGGTGCCTTTACATGTGAGTTGTCCCATGGGAATGGGAGAGAGCAAAGTCTTGGGTTTGTCCTTGTCAGTGTCAGGCTCTGGTTGCAGCTTGTTCCCATTTCTGAGAGGCTGAGGAGCCGAGCAGCCTTTCCTGCAGCAAGATTCTCATCCTAACTGGGAGAGAAGCCCTCAAAGGCACCACCATAAATTAGGCCAACTAAAATCTTCCTGTCACACGTTTAACTGGTGCATTGGTCCTTCTCATGTGGATCATGAATGCCTGTGGCTCACAGCTGAGGATGTCTAACAAAGGCAGCACAAATAAGTAGAAACAGAATTGATTTTTCTGCTATTAGCATGTGCGGAGCAACCCCACCTACGTACATCACCTTCCTGCTTCCTCTAAAACCTGAGCAACTGGTATTTCTTCTATTCTTTCGCAGTGTTGGTAGTGGAGATGAAAGTGAGGAGGACCGATCTCCCAGTCCTTTTTGAGGCTACTCCCTTTTCCTTACTCCAGTGTCTTTGGGGAGGCGTGGAGCATCCTTTAGCCAGCTCCTTGTCTCTGTCCTTCCTTTGCCCATGAGCTTCACTGAAGAAACTGCTGCTGGGATGGGGGTTATGCTCAAAAACACTCCTTCACCCATTTGCCTCTAACAAGGACAAGCACAAATACTCCTCATGCAAACAGACATTTTCTCCCTCTCCTCACCTCTAAAGAGGTGAAGGTTTTGGAGAGCTGAAAAATGGACTTTTTTTCCAATGTTTTTCTAGGAATACATGCCACTGCGTGATAAAATGAAGTAAAATCAACACCCCCTTTGCTGAAATCTTCCCCAATCCTCTCTTTGTTCAGAAAAATGTCCCAGCCCTGAGATCTTTTGAAATCAGTGGGGTTTGGGAGATTTTCCTCTGGCATCATGGCTGGAGCAGCTTAACTACTCTGAGTTCAGTCTCCTGCATCCCAGCAGGCTAAGTCACACTCATTTTGGGGCAAAAAAATCAAAACAGAACAGGGAGTTTGGCTTTGCATAGACTATCTGGAATACATGAATTATGACCAGACTCAGGCACAGACTGATTTTTTGCCTTCAATTAAAACACAAAGCACATCATGGAAAACCCTCAGAACTCTTTTCCCTCTATTTTATACCAATAGCAGCTCAGAATTCTCTGAGCAGCTGAGAGGAAAAAGTGCTGAAACCTCGGGGGAACACTGCAGTAAGTTCAGAGTGGGCAATCCCATGGCTGAGCTTGGCAACTGGGTCCAATTTTTCTTTACACCTGGAAATATTACAGTCACATGCCTGGAGACGGCACATCTTCCTTTTACCCATTAAATATGACATTTGCTCAATAGACTTTATTGCAATAATAGCATGTTAGTCACAGTAAACGCTTCTACTCCTGTAGAAATCTACTCCACAGGAAATCCCACTACCTCTAAACACAGCTTGAGAGCAGTTTTACCAGAGGTGGGAATGGCACTGGCCTGCCTAACTCTGTGCAGCCAGGGGCAGCTGAGTGGATGGAGGCACCAGGCCTAGTCTAAACACAAATATCTGCAGTGCAGCTGGTGGATCTGTGCTCTCTGAGCCAAAGCAGCACTGGGTGTGGATTGAGTAGGCTCTACTATATCAAGCTTGCTTTCAAACAACTCACACCAGTCCAGGAGTTTTGCTCTGGACCACCCGGCCCTACACAACAGAATATCTGCCTTTTGTATGTGGACAGGCACATGTTGTGGATTATGAGAGAGGAAACACAAATGTACGAGCAGAGAAAAAGGCCAGGGGAGCCCACCCAGCTTCTGAGAGAAGCACTGCCCACGTGCCAGCGCTCCCAATGGAAAGGGAGGGTTTCTCCCTCTTCAATCCTGCTTGCTCCTTCCCTCCTCACCCCCAGCTGCCCACGAGGGGTTCCACAGAGACACTGTGGGCAGCAGGAATGCTCCTTGCCTAGTCAGCCTCGCAGGAGCCAGAGAGAGCGTGTGGTAAGCGAGAGAGAGGATGCAGAAGATGCTTTGGAGGGGGTCAGCAAGGACGAATGCAGGAAGGCGCGGGGGAAATGCATCATTAGGCTCCTGGAAAAAAAGCAGCAGACAGAGCAAGAGCATCCCTTGGCATTGCTGGGGAAAGCCACCATGCTGGCCAAGCTGGAGGGGACTGCTCTTTGTGTCCCATCCCCAGCGGAGTGCCACCAAGCCATTCCCCTGCCCCTGTCTCTCCTGAACTAAAAGCATCTTCCCCTGTGCTGTCCGCTCTGGCCCACAGGAGTAATGAGTTTCACCTCCCCTCAGCCTCTGCCTCCTCGTGAGCCCCAAGAGAGGTCTCAGCACAGCCCTAGCACGGTCTCTGGGTCCCCCACAATCTCGCTGTGCACCATTTTGAAGGTGTCAATGAACAAGTCCATCCACTCTTGCCGCTCATTTCCAGTGGCAAACTTGGCTTTTTCGGCGGTAAAGGCCAAAGTGGCCACCAGCTGGGTGTACACGCTGGGGTCCCGGGATTCCCGCGTGGAGTTTAGGAACTGGGCGATCGAGTGTATGGTGCTGGGGAAATCTATGTTGACTCCCTCTTCCATGGGGCGGAAAATAACTGGGTTTATGCTCCCAGGATTCCTGTCATCTGCAAGTGAGCGTCAAAAGAAGATTTTCAGGGCTTGCTAGCAGTGGCTGTATCTCTGAAAACTACCTGGCTTTCCTGCCTGTACTGCACCAGAGAAGAACAGAGCTAACGAGGACAGAGAAGTAAAGACCAAAGCCAGATTTTAAATCTTCCTGCCATTTGTGTCTGAGGAACCATGAGATTTGCCCTGAAATCTTTCACACATCAACAAGGCGACTCCAGAAAACGACACAGAACCTGAACTCCCCAGTTCCTACTGATCCAGCATAGACACGATGGAGAAGGAGCAGTGCTCGGGAAAAAAGGCCACCTTCTTCTGCAGATGGGATTCATCCATCATGTGGCTTAGGACTGTGCTGTGTGCAAACTGCACACACAATGCCATAAGGCAGCAAGACATCTAAGGGACAGTATTATGTGACCTCCTTGCCTGGCACTCAGCCTCACGGCAGTGACTCCAGTAAAAGCCCTGTGGGTTTATCAGGACCCTGAGAGCCTCCGTCTGCACCTGGCTGAGCTGAATGAAACCCCAAAGCTCAAAGCAAAGCCTTTTGCATCGATTGGCAAGAGCCTCTCAGGATGTCATGCACTTTCTGCAGAGCAAGTGGTTAGTTCAGATTTGCTCAGCATTCACCCCTCCAGCATCCTGTTAGCACAGCAGTGACTGATGAGAGACAAGGGGGTGTGCTGAAAATGGGAAAACCTCAGGTAAAGCCCTGAGGCAGCATGGGGGGAAGACAGGGTTTATGTGGCACCTGTCCCTGCCTGTGCTCTGCTAGCAATACCCAGGCTGAAGCTGGGGCACTAGATTTGCCCCTCCAAGTGCCAGAACCACCACACTGAGCCATGGGACGAAGAACAGGCCTGGTTTGGGTGCCTCCCTGCCCTATCTGTCTGGCCAGTGCAGGATACACGCCTTGGATGTGCACTGGCTCGCTCACACTCTCTCTGAAGGGCACCTTCTCCACCCAGAGGATCTGCAGGGGAATTGGCACGAGCTCATGGCATGTTCTGTGAGAACCTGAGAAGCCCCAGGCTCTGTCCTGTGCCTTATGTCTCACCCCATGCCAACACAAAGGAAGTGTGAGCACTGCAAATCCCTCTGAACGACGCATGGACCGTCCGCTCTGGTGGGTGGGAAGCTCCGTGCCCAAAGACTCCTGAACCTCTTACTTAAAATTTCATCTACCAGACCCAGAACAACTCCTGCCCATGCTGAAAGGACACTTTGACAGGAGGCCAGCCTTACCCAGCCACGTCACTCTAGCTGCCAAGTTCTCTGGGGCGCAGGTCTTGGCCGCACTTAGCCTGGATTGTGTATAGCGTGGGTTAAGGGATTCACCAAGGGAACCCCCTCAGATACCTCCTCACGCCTTTCCTGTTCTGCTCCCCAGGGCTGCCAGGCACCAGAGAGCTGTTCTCACCTTGCATCAGGAACAGGAACACCCAACTGCACTAGAAGGAAAGGATTGACAACTTCACCTTGCTTTGGAGGGCTTGGATGGCCCAAGCCCAGGAGAAATGAGTGTGCACTGCTCGTGCACCTCAAAAATTGGAAGGCTGCAAAGACCAAAACCTTTGAAGACACCTGAGCAATCAGCAGTGTGGCCTGAGGATGTCACCTCCTTGTGCACTGGTTTGAAGGCAAAGCTCCTCAGAGGACACGGCAGAGGAGCTCAGCATCACACTTAGACACTGCGTCCCAGGCATGGCCAGGTGCAAATACTCAAAATACCAACAAGAGATTTTAGACAGGAATAATTATAGATTTTCTCCAGATTTCTGTGCATCCTGGAACCACTTTTCCTTTGCATGGAAACAAAGGGACCTATTTAAAAATGAAATTTGATATTCTGTATAAGGTTCATTTGAAGCTGGGGGACTGCAACAAAAACATTCATGGCAAGAGGAGAGATAAAAATTGCAGAACAGGCAAAACTGTGGTCCTCTATAAACTTTGTGTATCAGCACAGAGTGCATCTATAGCATTTAAACAGACACAGGAACTCAGACAGACAGGATCTCTAGGAAACTGGGATGCACATCTGCCCCTTCACAAGCAAAATATGACCCAGTAAGGCTACCTTCAGCACACAGAGCACCAGAGGATCCTTACAGCCTTTTCCTTTATACCAACACCCTGCGTTAATTGTTAATTAAATACAGCCAGCGTTAGAGAAGCCAAAGCTTTGGGTCCACTACGTTGCTATTTTCCAGCTGATCCCTAATATCTGCTCTGCTCATCACTCCCAAGGAGCATCCTGCTACAAAGGTCATGTGAGTGGGCGTTTAGGAAGGAGATTTTGACTTGAGTTTGGAATCAAAACCTGGCCACTCCCAGGAATTTGGATGTGGAGAAATATCAGGGATGAGCCATGCTGGTGCACTCACAGAGTGCACCCGTACCTACCTGTGCAGAAAACTCAGAGAGACAGGAAAAGAGCAGGAGAGGAAACCCTGGAGCCTCTCCTCATGTCAGGTAACACTATTTCCCAAACTCCTGCCTTCCAAAAGGATTGAATAGGGCTGTACCCCCTCTCCTACTCCTGAGCCTCGTGCAGTCTCCCCCCAGAGTCTGTGCAGATGGCATGAAGCTACTTGTAATGTTTACCTGTCTGACAGGGCAGCTCGGGGCAGACGACCTGCGGATCTGGAAGGAAAAGAAACAAGGAAAACTGAGCCATGTGTTGCAATCCCTCTTCACAGCTTGCACAGCCAGAGTGGCAGGATGAGGTCTCTTACAAGGAACACCAAAGGACTGCCCCAAAAGGTTGCTCTGTATATGAGGAAGGACTCTTAGTCCAGGGCTAAGGTCAGACCCCACCCAGCTGCTGGGACACATCTCTGCCCCCTACCCCAAACCCTGGGGCTCCAAACTCCAGCTCCACGCAAGGACAGGGACAGACCTGGGCAGAGCACGTCCTCCATCTTGTCAATGAACTCCTCTGCCACCAGGTCTGAGAAGAGCCTCATCTTCTGGACTCGCTGAGGTTCGTTGCAGGCGATGGAGACCAGGGTCTCGCTCTGCTCGGGCTGGTCGAACATGTCTCCTATGCCGATGGTGTTGACCACCACATCTCTGCCACAAAGAGCCCCGAGGTTCTGGTCGTCATCCCGGGGGTCGTAGCGCCCGTCTGTGATCACCACAGCAAACACCTGGGCTTTCTTTCTCCTGCTTTCCTTGATCAGCTTGTTGTAGGCAAACTGAAGGGCAGAGGGTGTCCAGGTGCCTCCAGCGATCCACTCCAGGCGCTTCACGGCTTCTTTGAAACTCGACAGGGAATCAATGCGCTCGTCATCGAGCTTGATGGCTTCAAAAGTGCCCTCATGACTGTACTGCACCACCCCAACGCGGGCACCTGCCAAGGAAGTGTCACATTACTCGGCTTTGCACCCTTGGGGAAAAGTGTAGAGAGTCAAAGAGCTGCCCAATTGCTCTGAAAAGCCATGGAAAATAGCCATTGAGGCTGAAAGGATCCAAGACCCTTTTCCTTTCCCCATGCCCCACTGCGTCACCACAGAGTGCAGACCTGTCTCTGACTTAGGGTCCTTGGCAATAGAGCCCAGCCTGCTGACCACGTTGACGACAAAATTCTTCTCCAGGGTGAAGTTGGTGTAGCCGATACTCTCGGAGCTGTCTATGACAAACATGATATCCAGGGCACCACAGCGCTTCTCACAGTCTGGGGAGAGGAGGGAAACACAGGGCTCAGTGATGCTGGGAATCTTCTGCTGACCCCCTGTCCCAACCACTCAAGTGGCTGTTCCCCTTCCCTAGGGAGAGGTGGTGTCAGCTCACCACAGCATCCGCACGTCTCTCGCACGTAGGTCATCACGTCACAGTCCTGACAGGAAAGGGGTGCAGGATCAGTGCTTCCTCTAAGGCAAAGGCTCCACTCTCTGTTCCCACCCAGCCAGCCCTCTCCTTTCATTCCCTGGCTCCCATGGGAAGCCACAGGCCACCTCTGCCAGGCAGCAGCAGGACCTGATGCCCCGTTTTGTTCTTGGGCTGTGCACAGAAAAGCCACGATTGCCCCAGGAGGAAGAGCAGCAGGGGTTACTTACAGTCAGACCGGGGTCTCCTGGTGGGCCAGGGGTCCCCTGTAAGAAGAGCACAGGGATTTCAGGCACAGTTTTCCTAAGAGTTCTTTTTCTGGGAACTAGATGTCAGAACCATCAAAAATGTGGCTTTTTGCAGAAGGGGAAGGGAAAGGCCCACTGTGAGCCAGTGGACACATCTGGCAGCTGCGTCCCCTCCAACAGCATCTGCTGAGACACAATGCCATGGGACTGTACCTCAGGGCCTGCTTCACCAGGCGGACCACGCTGTCCAGGCTCTCCTCCTGGGCCAGGATCACCCTGGGGAGGAAGTAAAGAAGCGTCAAATATTTCCTGGGCAATGTTGGCAATGCATCCCCTGGTGTTTGGGGCCCCTCCTGATCCCCTGGTCAGCCCCAGCCCTGCTAAGCACACTCAGCAGCCTGCAACAGCTGAGCTTGGGAATAGGGACCTGGCAGAGAGTGGCAGTGTCACGCCCAGCACACATGGCAGGGGTGTGGGAGGGGGACACTGAACCTAGGGCAGTACAGGGAGTCTGCTTACCGGCTCCCCCTTCTCTCCTTTGGTCCCTTGTACTCCTTTTGGTCCAGGCTCACCTCGTCCTCCCTGCTCGATGGAAGGAGAAACAGATCCAGCATGGAGCACATCTGGATGTGCTCAGGCAGAGGCTCTGCTGCATCACAAACACATGCCTGCCTTGCCTGGGAGAGCATCCTCTAAACCAGCAGCTCAGAGCACAGCAAACAGTGTTTGTACAGGCATTAACAAAAAAAAAAAAAAAAAAAACCAAAAAAAACCCAACAAAAACAAAACAACAAAACAAAAACCAAAAACCAACGAAGTTCTGCAACATATTTTTCATATGATTTCAAAAGGAGATGGGCTTGGGAGATACAACCAGGCTCCAGCTACAGGGAACATCCAGGGCAGCTGCTGGCAGGGCTGGCTCCTCAGCCATTAACCCAGAGGGCTGGGAGACAGCTCCTTGGCATTCCACTCAGTACAAAAAAAAAAAAAAAAAAACCAAAAAAAACCCAACAAAAACAAAACAACAAAACAAAAACCAAAAACCAACGAAGTTCTGCAACATATTTTTCATATGATTTCAAAAGGAGATGGGCTTGGGAGATACATCCAGGCTCCAGCTACAGGGGACATCCAGGGCAGCTGCTGGCAGGGCTGGCTCCTCAGCCATTAACCCAGAGGGCTGGGAGACAGCTCCTTGGCATTCCAGTCAGTACAAAAAAAGAAAAAAAAAGGTGATGGAGACAAGCACACTCACCTTGGGTCCTGGCAGCCCCTTCTCACCCTTGTCACCCTGCAAAAGAAGAGGAGGGAGAGCTCAGCAGTTGTCCAGGACTGGCCCCATGCTGTGCACCTGTACACCCGAAGATTGCAGTGAGGGGCAAGAAGCTGAAGAGCAGCTGTAGCTGCAGGCTGATGCTTGAGGGACCATCAGCATGACTGGAGCTGGGGTCCCCAGCACCTGATGGACTGTGGCCAGGTTCAGTCCTGGTGTTCAACCCCCTTTCTCCTTCACAGGCTCCACACATCTGTGACCCTGGGCGTTTTTCTTCCTCCTTCCCTGTTTTCTCAGTCTGCTCAGATCAAACAGCAACATCCACTCCAACAGATTTCCTCGTGTGCTGGACAAGGAATACGTACCTGAGGTCCTCTGGGTCCAGGGTAGCTAAAGCCAGGTCTGCCTCTGTCCCCCTTTGGAAGAAGAAAAAGACCCGTGAGAAACAAAACCTGGCCCTTCTGACCTGCTCCTGTCTGGGACACATTACAGCCATTTTCATCTTCTCTGGGGGTGAGACACCACCAGGAGTCAAGGCTTCTGCAGCTGGCCCTGAAGCACTGGCAACAGCTTTGCAGAGCAAGGGTTGGCGGGGTTTTGGGGATGTCACATGCCAGGGATGCCCCTGAGTTTGCTCAGGAGTGTAATCAGAGCTGCCTTGGCCAGAGCAAGACCTACATCTCTGCCCCATAGGGAGGTTCAGGTCTGATTCTGTTTTTAGGGCACACAAGTTTCTGCTGTGAAAATTACCTATTTTATTTTTTTAATAAATATATAAGTAAATAGGAACACAAAGCTGCTTTTTCAAATGTAGAGGTTTATTAATGAACTTTACCTTTGGTCCTGGTGGTCCAGCATCCCCTCTTGGGCCCAAGTCACCAGGGTCCCCACGTGATCCCTGCAGGACAGATTTGGGGAGAAGGCAGGGAGTGAGTGAGGATGTTCCCTGCTGCCCCCCAGCACACAGGGCACTATGCTGAAGAAACCAGCTCTGGAGATGGTGGGTGGTGCTGCAGCACCATTTCCCTCCCCGGTGAATTTACTGTGGCAGTGACTGTCTCAGCAGAGGGGTTCCCATGTCCCATGGAGCCACCTGGATGTCACAGCACTTCTGCCACAGTGGACTAAGCACGGACCCAGCACAAATGGTGCTTGTGGAGTCCCATCTCCCCTCTCCCCAGTGACTCCAGACATTCCTTCCACATTGTCACGGGAACACCTGATTTTTGAGCCTCCCTGAGAGAAGGTGGTGCAGGCTCTCCTTGGGAGGAACAGTGCAGGCAGCCTGTGCCAGCAGGGCAAGCTCTCCCCACAGAAGGAGGGCATGGTCACACACATGCCCAAGGGTGACTTACTATCCTGCCTGGCTCTCCCACAGCACCCAAAGGGCCTCGGGGTCCTGGCAGTCCTTGTTCTCCCTGCACAGCAGAAAAAAGACACAAGAACACAGAGTGCATGAGAAGGAAAACCAGGCAAGCTGCCCTGGGTGGCACCAGTGCTCCACCTTCCTTCTGGCTGTCACCAAGCCTTGCTTCATGCTTACCCTGGCTCCTTTGTTTCCAACCTCACCAGGCAATCCACGAGTACCCTCTGGACCAGGATCTCCCTGTGAGAAGGGAAAGATATTCCTGCTCAGGGATATCTCCATTGCTATTTTCGTGCATGGCAGTGCTCCGTGATGCCCTTCTTAAACCTGGTGTTTCTTGCTTTGAAACAGTGTCAGGGCAGTGTGCCCTCTGAATGTGTCTCTCAACCTTGAACTTGCTGCCCTTTGTCCCCTCTCTGCACCAAACCCTGCAGGAGGAGGCTGTACCTGGTGCAGTGGGAGCACAGCACACTGGGATCTGCATTCCCAGCTCTGGTGCTGCATGGACACTGCATGGCTGGGCCATAGCCCATCACACACTCCCCAGTCCTGTCCAATTTGGGGTTCATTTGCATTAATCTGAGCAATTAATACTAATTTAATGCTAAGTCCAAAAGGCTTTACTCACCCTTTCTCCTATGCCTCCAGGAGCGCCTCGGCTGCCTTTTGTCCCTGGATCTCCACGTCGCCCCTTGGCAGACACAGAAGTCACATAAATGGGGTGAGAGGATGGATGTCACCTGGGCAGTGATCCCTGGCTGCCCTCCCTTCTTCCTCTGGTCCCAAGAGATGTACACCTGCCCCCTAAGCAAGTGTGTTCCCAGAAGCAGGGGAGCAGGGATGCCCATGCTTCCTTTTGGAAAGCCACAGCCAGATTGTTGTTTCACTACATTGACCACAAAAATGCCGGGTTCATTCCCTCAGGGTTAAAGACTGTGATTTACTTCCAGCTCATCCCGTGTTGCTTTCCCCACTGGATCTTGCACAAGCATGCAGGCTGGATGGGTTCTGGCCCCTTGGTGCTGGTGGAGCTGTGCCAGGGATCATCCTCTCCAACCCACTCCCCAAAATTTGCAGCGCCCCATCATATTAGCTTGGGTCTGTGTGGCACCACTGATATGTGACACTGCCCTTTTCACAGAGCTCTGCCATAATGGCCACCAGATCCTGACTGTTTGAGCTCCTGCAAGGAGCCAGAGGTTTGGGGAACTTGCCAGAGTACAACCAAAGTGTCCCTGAGCATGCACATAGGCCAGGCCTGTGTGGTAATGTGGGAACATAGGATGCTTCTCTGAGATGAATGGTTAACATCAGGCTTAGGATTATGGAAGTTCTGCTCTGTGAGGATGGGAGAGACAAGGAGATCAGCATCTGCACATCTTTTGGGAGGCACAAAGCAGAGCAGGGGAGTTTCTCAGCACTCATCCATAAAACTGCCTCAGGTTCCTGTGGTGTGCCCAGTGTCCAGGGATCTATTCAGACACCTACAGCCTCTCCTTTGGGTCCAGGAGGTCCCACTGCACCTTTGCTTCCCTTGGCTCCAGCAGGCCCTTGAGCTCCAGGGTTGCCTGGAAGTCCCTTGGAGAAGAAAAAGAAATACAGTTTGTTAGAAGAGAGGTCAAGGTGTGCACACACCCCTCATTTTTGTCCTGTGTCAAGCAGTCCCCTTCGAGCAGAAGTATGGATGAGCACCCAGGTTCTGCTTCCACACACCCGGCATGCCCACATGGCTCTGCCATGAGCAGGGGCTCCAGCCTTGGAGCAGAGTGATCCTGTGTCACCTTCCCCCCATCAGCTGACAACAGGTTTGTCAACTGTTCCTTAAAGCATCTGTCCAGTCCTGCCCAAACCCAGAGGGGCTGTGGCTGCTCCATCCCTGGAAGTGTTCCTGGACAGGCCTTGGAGCAACCTGGGTGGGTGGAAGGTGTCCTCATCCCTGGCAGGATGTGGGACTGGATGAGCTTTAAGGTCCCTTTCAGCCCAAAGCATTCTGCGATTTTATGAACAGACCGCAGCAAAACACTGGAGACTTTTGAATGCTGCATGAACTTACCAGGCTTCCTTTTTCTCCTGGAGGCCCCAGGGGCCCACTGCGACCGGGCCGGCCAGGATCCCCCTGAAACAGCCAGAGAGCCAAGGGTCATTGCCTGCCTCACCTGCACACTGCACCGTGAGTAGCCCAACGAGCAAGGCCAGAAAAGCCCTTCCCTCAGCTCCTGGGCCTGGTGATGGGATCCAGACCCCAAAGCCTATGGGCTCCATAAGCAGCAAAGGATTTAGGATACAGATATGAAAGTAGGGGGAATGGTGTTTAGCTGTCCCCGCTGGCTGCCTCTGCCCACACCCTGCTGTCTGTTCAGAGCACTTGTACCTTTATGCCTGCGTCTCCTCGTTCTCCTTGGTCTCCTGCATCTCCTGGGTAGCCATCAGGGCCCTGGGGAGGGAAATGACAAAAAACCACACACTTCACATTGGGAACAATTTCCATGCAGAATAAATCAAATAAAACTTTCTAACCAAATAACACTTCTAAGCCAGTGCTTAGAAAGTTGCTCTGGAGGCTAAAGTAGCTTTTGCTTGTTGCTGATGTTGATGAAAGGGGCAATTCCTTTGCTTTTGCTCCATGGAAAGGAGGCACAGAAAAATCAAACTGTGGTCCCCATTCCAGGGATCCCAGGTCTGGGATCAGATTATACAGCTAGTAGGAAAATGGGCCAGTGACCTCTTGCTGGCCATCTTTCTAACACATACCTCACTCAGCAGCTGATGTGCCGGTGAAAGAGTAAAGGGTTCCTACCTTGTCACCAGGGTCACCCTTGCATCCCGGTGGTCCAATTCTCCCCAGTCTGCCCTGGAGAGATTACATTCAAAAGGAAAAGTCTGAGAAGTTATAGGTGGCTGAAGGGAAAACACAGCTTTTCTTGCTGACAGTTAATAATGTTAGCATCATCCCTGACCTTATCTGTCACCAGCTAGAGAGTAAATAGCAAGTGTATTCCTTAAACATGGAGAGAAGTGGAGAAGAAGAAAGTAGACTGAAGGAAATCAGGCAGGCTCATCCCATGAGTGCACCCTGAGAGATGGGAATGTCCCTTGAGGCTGGATTTAAGTGGTCCAGGGTTGTGTGGTCCTCTCTCTTGCCTCTCCTGTCACAGCAACCACTGTGCATGACAGACCCTGTGAGAGAAGGGACTGCCTTGCTCTGTGTCCCAAAACAGCTCTGCCACCAGTGCTGGACAGCTCTGAGACAGAGGCTGGGGGGAACAGAAGGGCTCTAGTGTTTTAGAGAGTGGGGGGGACTGAAGGGTGTTTTAGAACTTCAGCAGTTCTCGTGGAGTGGGAAGAACAGCTACCCACAGATACACTGGGCTGGGTATAGGAAACTGTGCAAAGCCAGGGTGTGCTGGCCAGTGGACAAAGCCAGGGACTTCGCTGTGAGGCCTTTGAACTTGGCTTTAGGGCTTTAATACTAAGTACAAGCCGTGGTTTAGAGAGGAAGTGACAAACTGCGCTGAAACCCACATTTCTGTGAAGCTTTCTGTGCCCGTGGGACTCACTAACACTCAAGGTAAGGTATCTACACCAAATTACCCGGCCTTATCACCTTCTCAGCAGGAGCTCAGAGTGGCTCTCACATCCCGGTCCTGCAGAGAGCGTGCTGACCGAGGGACAGCACTTAATGGCAGGGAGCTGTGTGGGGAATTTAGGCTGGAATCAGGAAACAGCTCTTCCCCCAGGGGGTGCTGGGGCACTGCACAGGCTCCCCAGGGAACAGTCAGAACCCCAGTCCTGCCACAGCTCCAGGAGAGTTTGGACAACGCTCTCAGGCACAGGGTGGGATTGTTGGGGCATCCTGTGTGAGCTGCAATTGATCTTTGTGGGTCCCTTCCAACTCAGCATATCCTGAGATTCACTCCTGCCACCTGAGTTACTTCATGCATTTCTACAGGACATGCAGAATAATGTACAGATAAATTCACAGGAACCTCAGCTGGAACAGAAAGCCAGCATTTGGGATGGCAGAAACTAAACTAAAGGCTGTGGGGATGAGAGGGGACATAGAAACAGAACAGCAGCAGCGGCATCACGGGGTGCTCCCAGTGCTCCCAGTTACCTTCTGTCCATCTGTGCCGTTCCTTCCTGCCAAGCCAGGGGCACCCTTGGATCATGGGGGAAAAAAAAATAGAAAAAAGAAGAGGAATCTATTACCACACAGTCCAAGGGTTTGGGAGCTGGAAAAACATGCAAGTTAGGAAATGCTCTTTCTTACCCTCCGTCCGTCAGATCCAATTTCTCCCTGGGAGAAGAAGAGGACAGGAAGTCAGACCCCGCCTGCATCCCACCACTCCCCCGCCCCCGCTAAATCCCTCTCGCTCTCCATTTACATCCTAAACCCATTCCCGCTTCACCAGACCGTGATCAAAGCCTGAAGGAGGAGACAGGCGCTGCATTGCCCTTGGAAATCCCTCCCCATGTCCACAATTACACGTTAATTGGGTTGTTATCCTTTCCCATCACAGCTAATCTCTCCTCTGTGCATCAGAAAGCAGCGAGGCCCCTGACAAGTTCCCAGCCAGCCATTCCGTCTCTTCTTTCTCACCTTCTCGCCTTTCAGCCCTGGCACACCCTGGAAAATTAAACAAAAAAAAAAAA
>VXBU01004416.1:121170-162571 GCA_013400315.1 Bombycilla garrulus | reverse complement strand
GACAGCCTGGGCAGGTAAATGTCTTTGCTGCTGGTCAAAGGGCTGTAAATTTCCACCACGTCTGAGTAATGGAGCCCGCCAAACTGCCAGGTGATGTAGACTTGGTTCTGGTAGAGCTCGCTCTCCAGTTTATCGATGAACATGGGGATGAAGCGCTTGATTTGGTCCACGAGGCTCTGGATGGGCACGGTCTGCAGAGCCACGCTCTCCGAGGTGTCAATGATGAAGTAGACATTGATGGGGCAGTTCCTCTTTTCTGCGTGGGGACATTGATTCAGGCCACGTCAGAGCACTTCACACACCCCCTTCACTGTCCCCCAGACACTTGGACCAAGTGGGATGTTGGAAAAAGCACAAGTCCCACCTGGCTCTAGAACTGACATTTGTGTTTGTTTCAGCCGGTCCCTCAGTGACCAGGACTTCTAAAATCTGCTATAGAATCACAGAATAATTAAGGTTGGAAAAGACCTCTGAGATCATCAAGTCCAACCATTCATCCAGCACTGCTCAGTACTGAATCAGTCTTGAAAATCTTGTTTTGTTTTGTTTTTTTGCAAGAGTCAGAGTGGACCCGTAAATCACCTCTGCATTGAAACTGAAAAGTGAGAAAATCACCAGATTTAAAGAGAACCATTTTCTGGCATCAGATAGAGTGCTGGAGACTGACTGGTTGTTACTGCACCTGCTGGGAGAGACCGCCACTGGCAGAGCCCAGCTCTTCCAGCTCCACCTCTCTGCACACCAAATCAAACCTGGAAATGTGAGATTGGGTGGAGGACCGTGTTCCCCACAGATGGATTGTTACCACAGGAGTGCAAAGGGCCAGGGGAGGTGGAATGTCCCGCCAACAGTTCCTGGCAAGCAGGTTCTACAACTGAGTATTGCTTTTGTTAAAATGGCTGCCCACAAAGGTGACACAAATTATTTGGTTAATACCTGCACAGGAGGTAGGATTGTCATCTCCAACATCCACTTCAAGCTGAGCGGCGTGGAGAGGAACTAGAACCACACAAAGGAGAGTGGGAAACAAGGCTTGTCGGAACATCTCAGCGGCCCCTCAGGATATTCAGATGCCTGTGAGAAAACACAGGTTACGCATTAAACACGATGCACAATCTCCTGACTCTGCTGGCATGACACAAAACTGGCCAAAACTCCTCGTAAACCCACTGAGTGAAAGGACAAATAAAAAACCTCTTGAAGAAATGCACGTCTTCAGTGCTCAACCCATCACCAGGCCTCCAATGCCCAGCTGCATATGGGAGTTTATTTCATGGAGGGTTAGGGCAACTTAAAGCAGCAGAAGAGTTAGAGATCTAGTCTGAAAAGTTCTTAGGAATGTATGGAAATGTTCAAAGGAACACCGGATTTGAAAGGATATTCTCAGGTAACACTCAAGCAATTCTTGAGGAATGCCTTGAGACCTCTCTCCACATGGTACCTCGGCTGTTGCCTGGTGGGACACAGCCTGTTCCAGTTTACAGTGCCAGCTGCAGTGCACCACAGGCTTCTGCAAACTGGTTTATGCTGGAAAGGTTGGTGCCAGTGCTGCTGAGACCTTAAAACACCGACAGCCTTCCTCCTCACTCCTTATGAAAGAATTGGGATCGTTCAGCCTAGAAAAGGAAAGGCTCTGGGGTGACCTTACAGCACCTGCTGGTATCAAAAGGGAGACCACAAGAGAACTGGAGAGAGACTTTGGACAAGGGCCTGGAGTGATAGGACAGGGGGGAATGTCTTCCCATTGCCAGAGGGCAGGGTGGCGTGGTGTGTTGGGAAGAAGTTGTTCCTTGTCAGGGTGGGCAGGCCCTGGCACAGGTTGCTCAGAGAAGCTGTGGCTGCCCCTGGATCCCTGAAAGTGTCCAAGACCAGGTTGGACGGGGCTTGGGGAAACCTGGTCTAGTGGAAGGTGCCCCTGCCCATGGCAGGGAGCAGGATGGGATGGTCTTTAAGGTCCCTTCCAACCCAAACCATTTCCATGATTCTATGAAGTCCCTGCACAAGTCAGTGTGGCTCAACTTCCACTGCGCTGCAGATAACAAAAGTGGTGTGGTAATGATGAAACTCTTTCATGCTAAAGGGATGTTTTAGTTAAGATCACAATTTCACCCCTCTAAGCCTACTGCAGGCTTTCCTTGTTTTGTTTGCCCTTCATAAAACAGGGCTGCAGGAGATCCCGATCTTTTGTAGGACATGACAGCTTTGAGCCTTCAGACAGCACCATTTTAGAGCCAGCTTTTAGCTGAGGAAGACAGAGACATGAACTTTTGGAGAGGCTGAGAGCACTGAGGGCTTTGGCCAAGTCTCTGACTCATCACT
This sequence comes from Bombycilla garrulus, assembly GCA_013400315.1. Taxonomy (NCBI): domain Eukaryota; kingdom Metazoa; phylum Chordata; class Aves; order Passeriformes; family Bombycillidae; genus Bombycilla; species Bombycilla garrulus. The sequence goes on along the minus strand of VXBU01004416.1, from coordinate 160,252 downwards.
GCATTTTGAGTTTAACCACCTCCCTCTCTCCCTCCTTTCCCTCTGTGTGTGGGTGGGAAGGCACTGTGGAGCAGAGCACTTGGCCTGCATGGGCGACCAGCACCAGCTGTGGCACAGGACAACTCCAACCCACAGCCCTCAGGGCCTGGGACTGGGGCAGGGAAGCACCACAGCCTCGGACTGGCCATGGGCAGAACAATGAGGCAGGAAAGCCACTCCTGAAGGCACAGCTCACTTCCCTGGGCTCCTCCTGCACCATCTCCTCCATCCCACTCTGAGCTACGTTAGTCTCCTGCTCTCCCAGCATCCCACCTGGTATTAACCCCCCTGGAAACACTCTGGGAACTCCAGTCCCCACCTCAGGGTCCTCCAAGGATGGAGTGGGCGATGCTGCCCGTCTTGTCATCCTCAGAACACCGCCAGCTGTTGTGATGCTGTTGCAAACCCCGTAACATTTGATATTTGACTTGAAGTCCCACCTGCCGCTGCAAGATGCTGAGATGGAAACCTCAGGTTTCACCAGGATTTCAGACTGTCCTCTGCATGTTGAAGGAAATTTTTGAACACAAACGTTTCAAAAAACTAATGCAAAAAGCAAATTGGGAGCTGACTCAATGCCTGAACACTTGGGTCTGCCCATCCTGTTCTTCCTTGACTTTTCTCTCTCTGCCAGAGCAGGAATTTTGTTCCTATGAGGCCTTCTCTCAATATTTGTAATTTTGAGTGTATCACCTCTTCCCTCGTGAGATGCACACAAGGGAAACACAACAGGGAATCTCAAGCAGTGGGCCCTCTGAACATTTTTTGAGGGCACTGTTTTGCACCATTCTCCCTGAATGAGTGTCTGTGCTCCTACTTCAGATGCTGAAAAATGCATGGCCTTTGCTGGTCCCACACAGAGATCCCAGGTGACACGGCTGTCACTCACATAACTGAAATATATATGGATTTATCTAGACAGAGCCCTCCAAAAACAGTGGCCTTTCAGGAGGACCCAAGTTCTCTCCTTGCTTCTCTTCCCAGAATGAGCAACTGAACCAAAAGCGATATTATGGCAAACAATTTACTTTCAGTGGCTCAAATGTGCAAATTATGTCTGGTTATTTGTGCTCTCACATCTGATTATCCCTTAGAGCAGATCCCAAAGCAGTAGAAATGTCACCTCTTACACCTGGCCAGGCAGGTCTGCCTTATCCCACACGCTGATATTCCTGAAGTTGTCCCTGGTGCACTGCGTATTTGTCCTCCAACACCAGAACACCCATTGTAACTGAGCAAACTGTTCCCCAAATTCGCAAAAATTGAGATGGTCTGCTCTCTAAGCTAACATTGCCTTCAAGGAACTTATCTAAAGCCACATAAATTTAAAGCCACACAAATTGCATTACTCTCAATAAAGAAGAGTTATACTGGCTGTGCTAAAATACGCAGAACAAAGTTTGAAGCCTCACTGCTGTTCAATCCCAGCATTTTCCATGGTCATGCCCAGCAGGCAGTGCCTGTGGTGTCACTCATTTGTGCATGCAGCATTTTCTTCACTCAAATGTTTGATAAACGAAACTAGAAAAGAAAAATGTGCCCCATTTGGAACCAAACTCTTATAAATGCACCTCCTCTTCCTTCCCGTTTCTGTGCCTGTAGTTTGCACACTGCTTGAGGAGGGAATTTCGGTGCTGGCTGCAGCCACTACCCAAATGTGCCTTGCAATTTTAATCCCTGGGCAGAGCACACAGGAGGGAGGTTTCAGCTACAGAGACTCCAGATCTTCTCCAGGTCTCCCAATGTAATTATCCAGGGATTTCAGGCAGAGAAAGCCGGGGCTGAAGGAGGGCTGGTTGGTGAGCAAACCCCTGCCACCAAGGGCAATGAATTCACAGGCATTCCTAAATGCGCTGCCACTTCCCAAAATAGAGGAGCTTGTGCTGATGTAATTCAGCATAAATAGGAGACACAGGTGAGTCTAAATCATATCTTCCGAAATTCGAAAAATCAAGGGGGAGTCACACAGCAGAGAAGTTCTCTGCCCTGCTGCTGTAACTTCACTGTAGCTGCTGAACTCAGCACAGTTACCCCAGGGAAGGCTTTGGTTCAACAAATCCACCCCCTTCACTGAGGGATTTTCTAGACCTGTCGCCCTGGCAGTTTGTGACCCACATTACTTACACTGTAAAAAAAAACCAAAAAAAAAACAACAAACAACCCAAAACCTTGGAAAAATGCCCGAAATAGCCAAGAGCTGAAAGTAAAGGAAAAAAATTTGTATTTTCTTATAGCAGGTACTATCTAAACGTAGAATAGGCACCTTGCTGGAAAGCTGGTGAGCAGCAGCAAGCACAGGCTGAAATTTCAGAGGGATTTCTGTTATTCCTGGCTGCAGCTCCGTCAGTAAGTAGCCACAGAACCCCTGTACTCAGAGTGAAAAGTCTGCCTACCTGGAAAACGAGGTCATCAAAACTTCTCTCCCGAATCCCTCCGCAACGTAAAGAAAAAGGATTTTGTGGAGTGGCCGGTGTCAGGAGGGCTCCCGCATCCCCGGCTGGAGGGTGGCTCCGGGCTCTGGGTGCTGGGATGTGCGGGATGAGGGAGCGGGAGGAGCAGCGGAGGCGTCTCCAGCCCAGTCCCGCTATTCCCCGGCCGTCTGGAACTGCCCTCTCAGTTCCTCCTCCTCCCAAATCGGGCAGAGTCTCGTTTGCAGTAGCTCCGAATATCCACGGAGAGTCACTGTGGGTCTACCGAGACCTGGCAGGGTCCCCTCCCCTCCGTTCCCCCGCGGCTCGGACTGGGCTGGGATGAGGTTGTCCCCTCCGGAGCTGAAAGCGTATTTGTTTGACGTGAACTGGAAGAAATCTCATTTTTCCATCATGAGAGTTCCCTTTTCGGCGTTGGCATTGCTGCCCCACATCTTTGTTTATACCATCAAATAATCTTTCTCTTCCCCCCTGCCGTCCCACTCCTATTTCCATCCTAGTAACGTGTCTTGAATGGAACAAATGAAAACAAGAACATTTCAAAAAAAGAGCGGCTTGCACAGAATCGTGGAATCACAGCCCTTGCAAATATCCAAGTCTTGCTCTGAGTCAGCCAAGTCTGAGTGTTACCTGTTTCTATTAATTCATTTCTGGGTTTGGGTTCATGGAATTATGGAGTATCCTGAGTTGTAAGGGGCTCACAAGGATCACTGAGTCCAGCTCCTGGCCCTGCACAAAACAGCACCGAAAATCACACCATGTGCCTGAAAGCATTGTCCAAATATCCCTTGAGCTCAAGGGCTTTGTTGTTGTAGTATTTTTTTAATTATATTTAAATTCATGAGCTATTTTTAGCTCTGCTACACAAAAAAATAGGGGCAAATGTCCCAACAAAAATTACGGAGAACAGCAGTGACTTTCAGGAACACAGCCTGTTGTCCCTTGAGCTATAACTTTGTTTTGAAGAGCAAAAGAAGATTTTTTTGAGGCTATTGCTTTCCAGGGACTCTCCTGCAGCTCTGAACGGGTTGGTCCCTGTTCCGTTGGAGCATCTTTAGTGGAGAGGAAGGGTCCAGCTCTTGCTGACAGTGATTTACCAGACAGCACCTGAGATGTCTGACCAAACCATCGACCTGCCAGTGATCCAGTGAACATGTCACCTTCCAGGCCATTTGTTTTCCCTGCTTTGCTGCTGTGTCCAAGCTCTGTTATGTCCGTGGATATCCACCCATGATGCTTCCAATCCATTCAGTGCAGCTGTTTCTGGGTGAAACTGCCCTGCAGGAGCTGTTTCTCCAGCAAGAAGCTTTATCACAAACAACTGGACAGCACATCTGTCCCTTGCAGTGCTGCTGAGTGCCCCAAGTGTGGAAAGGAGCAGAGCACAGACCCACACCTCCACATCTCCCTCTTCCTCCTCCCAGACTGTCGAGTCTTGCCTTTCCTCTGCAGTTTCTTGAGCAAAGGACCTACATTTAACTTTCTATGTGTGCTTCTTGAAATTTCTCATGTCAAATCAAAACCTTTCCTTGAGACTTGACATGACAAAATGCCTTGTCCCTGAGAGGATTCCTGTATATTTTACAGAACAGCTCCCTGCTGTACACTTCTCCTCCATAAAAAAAGGCAATCTTGGTGTTTCTCACCTGCCTAGATATCCATATGTATGACATTTGTAGGAATATTGTCATCCCCACGCCTCTGTTATAGATGGGCACACCTGGCAAGTTCCTGCCTTATGCTGGGGCAGTCTGACGTACAGGCACACCGAAATGGTGGAAAATGGGACAAAAACCCCTCAAAACATCCTGCTGCCTTTTTTCTTTTTTTTCCCCTTTTTATTGTTTTTTTAACATCTTTTAGAACCAATGTTGAAGGCCTGAGCTGTTCTGTAATTGAGTTTTTTTCCTTAAGAATGTGCTGAAGACATAGGAAACTCTGAAGGAAAATGGTGTGCTCCCTTTAGCTCCTTTTTCTAATCCTCAAATAAATTTATTTTCTTTCTTCCTCCTTTCAGTGGAACTGAAGATTACACGGAAAGATGTTTTGCAGAGAATGTGCATGGATATGGATTAGTTACTCACCCTCTATGCTGGACATGGTGATCTTGGAGTTCTTTTCCAGTCTTAATGATTCTGTGATTCTGACCTGCAAATTATTATTGCAGCTCACAGAACACACTGTACTGAACAGATACTGGGTATTCCACTGTATTTAAAATGGAGAGAGAGGAATTGGAGGAAGATGAAGAGTAGAAAGAAAGACAAAAGCTTGACTATCTGCTTTCCTCTACAACTTTATATAATTGTAAGTAAGGCACAGATAGCTACTATTTCATTTACATCCCCTTGTAAACTGAAGTGTGTTTTATGGTTTGTTTAGTTGTTCCTTTATAAACTGCGTATCTACTCCTTTTTTTTTTTTTTTTTTTTCCATCTGACTTGTAGCCCCCAATAAAATGCAAACTCCCGGTTTTAAACCACGTGTGTACATGTGAAACAGCTTTATGGGTTCTCTGGAAAGCAGCTTCTGTAGTGTCTTTGTCTGTCTGCAATTGCAACCACCCTTCATGCCATTCTGATGTTATGCAGCAGTCTCTCTTTTTTTCTAACTGTGAGCAGAGAACCAAAAACGAGGCCAAGATTGTTAAATGCTTACTGAGAACAATGGATGCTGGTTTTCAACTCTTCGTAAGTATGCAGTTGGTATTCTCAGCATTTTCACTGATGACAAACAGAAGGGTGGATTTAACACTCTTTTGTAGTTGCCATATTCTGAAATTTTTGCTTCCTGTTCACAGAACCAAGCAATGGTCTGGGTTGGAAGCGTCCTTAAGGCTCATTCAGTTCCACCCCTGGCTTTAGCCAGGGACATCTTTTGTTAGATCAGGTCACTCCAAGCCTTGTCCAGCTTGGCCTTGGACACCTCCAGGGCTGTGACTTTGGAGCTCAATTCACACAATGTGTTTTTATTCCTTCACCCCAACAGACAAATCCCTGCCCCTCTGAGGCTCAGGGCTGTAATTCTGCTCTTTGCCTTGCTGACCTCTCTCACCCCCTCAAGTGCCCCAGTCCCTGCAGCTGTCAGAGCTGCCTCCAACCCTCTCATTTTCAGCTGGTTCTTCCCTGTGTTTGTGCAGTGGGTCCAAAAAATCATCTCTCCTGCTTGGTTCATTCATCAGCTCCATCAAGAACAAGCTCTCAAACCATTCGAGAAACCTCTCATGGTGCTCATGGCCAGCCGGTGGCTCTAAAGATTTCTTCAAGAGCCTGAAGTACAATTCATCCACCTCCTCTTCTTCATCAGGAGGTCTCCAGCAGAATCCCACTACAACATCTGCTGGGCTGGACCAGCCTCCCAAAACAGACTTGGCTGACTCCAAGGCATGTCTGGCAGATCTTGCCCAGGAAAAGACATCTATTAATGGAACATATACATATATATGTATATATATATTAAAGAAAAGAAAATAAACTTATTTTTCTGGATTAACCCAGTTCATCCATGTGAGCAACAGCCCCCACTGTGAGCCTGACATTCTCGAATTGTGGTAAGATGAGGCACAAAGGGGGAATCTTTCTGAAGAAGAAAGCAAATATTCATTTGACACAATATTTTAGCAGCATTTCCTGGGATTTAGGCCATTAAAGCCAACTGCTCCAGGATGTTTAGAGAGTGCTCATGAACACACAGGTACAATCTGCAGCTTTGCATACTTTTTCTTATTTTAATAACCCAGTGTTAACTTTTAAGTCCCCTGTGCTTTTGCAGCTCTTATTTACTTAGCACCCACTTTTTATACACAGCTTTTTGCGTGCTTGCAAATTGTTGCTTCCTAACACATAAGGAAAGACTGTTTGGAGTTCCTAGAATTTTGTTTTAAATAGCCCCAAGGATTTCCCAACCTACAGCACTTTTGAAGCTCTGCCGGGCACAGGCCTATATCTGTAGCCTTGTATTTTTTTGCTAGAGCTCAAGATCTAGCAAAAGAAGATATCCCAGGGACTCTATATTGTGTAGATACAGTGGTGAGAAACCTGATTCTCATGAGTTCTAATAATCTTCCTGAAATGGTTGTTCAGACCCCACTAGTATGAAGGACCTTGCTCCAATATTTTTCTCCTATCTGCTCAAGATTTCCCTTCTCCGGATGGGTTTGAGGACTCCGGCTTGAGAAAATAGCAGGGATGCTCCTATGCCAAGGTGCACAATTTCTTTGGGTCTTTGGAGTAATTAAGGCCATAATTATTAACTTATAAAATATTGTACCTTCAGTTCCTCAGTCCAAGCTTATTGTCTAGAGTCAGCTTTTCCGTGGTGGCTCAGCATCCTCTGGAGCTGATCCCTTCTGGAAGGGCAAAGTCCCGGAGCATTTCTGGGTCTCCTCACTGCCATGGAAGGGGTGGCAGAGCCATCTCAGGCATTTCGATGCCAGGGAAAGGGAGAATGCTCAGGGTTCTTCCAGAAATGCCAGGCAGCACCAACACAAAATCACTATGTGAACAAAACAAGCAAATTATTTGGGTTTAGGTCAGATATCAGGAAAAGGTTCTTCCCCCAGAGGGTGCTGGGGCACTGAGCAGGCTCCCCAGGGAAGTGGCCCCAAGGCTGCCAGAGCTACAGGAGCATTTAGACAATGCTTTCACGGTGGGAAATTCTGTGCAGGGCCAGGAGCTGAACTGGATAATCCCTGTGGGTCCCTTCCTGCTCAGTGGATTCTTCAGCTCCATGAAAAACAGGTGAGAACACAGACAGAGAACAGAGGCAGAGTGGGGAAAGGATGAACTGGAACCCTTTCTCCCAGAATACTTCCCCTTTTACCAGTTTCCTAATCTGTGCTTTTTGATGCTTTCCTCTCTTGCAGCACATTTTTTTCCAGGCAGCCAGTCAGGACGGTTGAGTCCCAAAACTTGTTGACTCATGGAGAAGAACCTTTGCATAGTGAAGCAACTGCATTCCAGTTCCCTGTCAGGGCAGGACCTCAGAGTGATGGCTGATGCCTCCACGGTCTGGAGCACATGCTGGATAATCTCAAGATATGTCTGTGGAGATTTCAGGCCATCTGTAGTTTTGCAGCCCTTGGTAGGGAGGGAAAAGAGTTAAAGCACACAGTGTGTGTCTTTGGGGCTTCGTGGTGTAGTACAGCAAGAAGAGAAGGACCCAGCTGCATTTGTTTTGTTTTCTTGTCACCAGAGAAACGAAAAGGAAAAACTTGCAGTGGTGTTTCCATGAAATTAAGGGAAAAAAACCCACATAGTTTATAGAGGAAACCTCATCCACCTCCCTAGCCTTTTACTGGTGATGGTTCAGAAAAAAGAAGTACATTTTTTAAACTTAGTCACATCCCATCCCACCCCACCCACGGTCCTTAATGCCATGTACAGACCTAGGAAAGAAATTTCATTTTTCTTCCTAGCTAAACATTTGCTGGAGCCTGGAGATGCAGTCTACAGCCCCCTCCCCCCACACCCCCTAGAAATGACTACTCTGGCCAAGGTTACAAATGAAATAGAGACTTTCTCTTTCAGATTTCAGCTAACTGCATGAATAATATTCCCTCAAGACATACTCATTATATTGAACCATAAATCTATGGGGGAATTTTTGCAATTACTCATGGGTATAAATAGAAAGGAAAGGAATTAATTATTGCCTTATTCTGGGAAAAGAGGGGGCTGAAATAGAGCAGATAGGGGAAAATAGGCTTTTTTTTTTTTTCCTCAGTCTGGGGATATATCAGTGTGGGCTGCTGCACTGGAAGGGGCTGGCCCTGGTTTCAGTGACTTCCCTCAGGAGGCTGGTGGCCTGGCAAGGCCTCCTTTGGGGTCAGTAATTGAGCTGATTTATTTGAAATGCTAATCATGTCTTTAATCCCAGTTTTGCCTCTGCAACCACGATATTCCGCCCTCGGGTCTTACAAGAGTGTTTCCAACATTAGCCCTTGTATGGAGCTGAATCCTTGAGGCAGATTATTTCCAATTCCCATTTCAGTGGGACTTGTAAAGAGGAATTAGAAAGGAAATGTGAAAAAAAAGCCTAACACTGAAACCAATGAGAGAGGTTTTGGTGGATTTAGGGACCTGTTATTCAGGTCCTAAAAGAAAATCTGTGACTTCAAGGTTGCAACTTGCTACTTAAGATGTTGATCAAGAGAAAGCATTAAAGTGTGGTTTTTAAAAACCTCTAATCCTCACCTCCCCTCAGGAGGTGGGGGAAGGCTCAGGAACGAGCTCCTGCAGTAGTAAGGAGCTTGTGTCTGACTACTGACTTCCATTCCACCAAACTCTCTCTAGTCCCGGAGCAACAGATTCCATCGTTATCCCTTTCACGACTTCAGTACGGGGCCAAAGTTTGCAAGGTTAAATTTGCAATCATAATAATTTGCAAAATAACTTGAAACCCCAGCATTTTACAGCTGATTCAAGTCTTGCTAACAGTGTATGCCACAGGCACACACACACGGAGGTGCCTCAGAATCGGAGTGAGACCCCTGAAATCTGTGTCCACCTCAACCATCCACTCGGGAAGCAAAATCCCAACTTTTCTGGAGCCCTCTTTGGCCTGGCCCTTCAGGACTTGTTTCCCTCCACCGAGGTGGAGCCTTTGGGAAGCTCCAGACATCCTTGTGCTGGGGAGGGTGGTGGGCAGCCTTTCAGATGCTGTTCCTGGGCTTGCTGAGCTTTTCCACTGCTCCACGGCTGCTGCTCCTCACGTATTTGATGTAGATCCAAGGAACCCTGTGCAGCCCTTCGGCTCAGCTCCCGGGTCACGTACAGCAGGGTGTTGCTTGTGCTTTTGGCACAACGCTTAACACCTCCCCTTCCCTTACACACATGCTGGAATTCTTGCTCTAACACAAAATAAGGCTCTCGTCCCATTTGTGGCTCTCTTTATGCTAACGAAATTTAGAATTCCATAGCGAATTGTCCTCCTGGCCAAATACAACACGGCAATAAAAAAATTCCCCTCTCCCAACATGCAAACTACGAAGGAAAACAGAATTTGCACCAAATGTCATAAAAGTTTGAACAGGAGTTGCAGGCACGTAAGAAATGTAATATAGTTAGATATGTAATCAGTGTTAAGACAAAGATTCTTATCTGAGCTGGTTTCAAAGGTGTTACCACAAAGTAATACCAAAAAAAAAAAAACCAAACAAAAAAAAAACCCTAAAAAAAAAACCCCAACAAAACAAGAAAGTTTCATTATTAAATAGGTATTTCCCTGAATCAAAGCAAGTATTCTACAGAGTGAGTTACAAGAGCTATATTCCATCCTTCCTTGTATTCCTTTCTGATGGTACCTTAAATCAAGCCAAGATATCAGGGTCACAAGGAAGTTAAAATATTTTTGCCACAGACTCAGCCTCCCCTTTTACCAGGGTAGCTGAAAGTCTGTGCACTTAATTGGAGCATTATCGCAAGCTCGATCTCCAACATCTAAGGAAATCATTTTGAGCACACACACAGTGTATAATATCTTATGCTTATACTCGTTTTCCTTAAGGCTGCCAGTGAAACTGGAATCTGCTTATCTGCAGTCCAAAGAGGCTTGAGATTTTCCAGCTTCAGTGTGTGATAAACAAAATGAAAAGCAAGGAGGGGAAACTGCAGACATGCACTCACTGTGTTCCACATACATTTCCTTTACACACAATTTTTTTATAAACAGTCCTTGTTTTACCTTCTGTTCTTCTTTTACCTGCAGCTCTTCTTCTTACCTACAGTTCTTCTACCTACACTTTTTCAGCCTCCCTTCTGTCCCTTCTCCATCCAGGCTCTGACAGACTCTCTCTACAAAGATAAAAATGCAAAGAGAGACAGAGAAATGAGCAAGAAATAATGCATTATTCTTTTTTTTTAATAATTGTCTTCTTGGGCATAGAAGCCAGAGTTTCATTTTACATTGAGATTTCCCCTGCATCACTCCAAAGAGTCCCAAAAGGATTGGGATCCCATCTGAATGACTCTTCAGACAGCAGCAAAACTACTGGCAATGAATTAAAAATGTGTTTTGCCATGAAGTCATGACGTAAGTAATATGTGCCTCTCCTAAAAACCCGTGGTAGCGGTTGTGGCAGGTTCACCTGCTCACAGGAACAGCTGCAGGGTTTAACAGCTGAACTTGGGTGAGCTCAGGGCAAGGCGAGTATCCCCAAGAGCAGCCCAGGTTTGTCTCTGCACACCTCACTGCCTTCAAGGCAGAGCCCATCTCTGCTCAGCACATCTCTGTCAGACACCAAGAGAGAAAAGGTGAGTCTGTGACAGAGGTACCACGCAGCAGACCCCACCCTCAGCGAGGCAGGGGGACAAGCATGTGGGAAAGGATGCTGGAGCAGGGATGGGGGAAGGAAGGACTTGCAGGAGCCACTGGAAGCTCTGTGGGGAAATCAGCCTCCCACATCCCTTCTGGGGAATCCAGATAATTGAAGGCTGTAAGAGTGCTTGATAGAAAACCCCAGATGAGGGATGATTAAGCTCTCCAGGCCTCTCATCAAGAACACATGGATCCCATTGGGAGACCACAGTGGACAGACACCTACTTGGAGGAGGACCGAGGTTTGGCAGCAGGACACAGCAGCCTGGGTTTGGCAAAGCCTGTCCTGATTTGCCTCTGGGAGCAAACAGCAAGCTTGCTTTCAGTCCAGGCTTTTGCTTTTGAAATCTTTGGGAAGAGCTGTGGGAGCGCAGGAAGTGCTAGGTCTGTCTGTGCCCCTCAGCAGCTTTGGGAGTAGAAAGATGCTCCAGTCACCAAGAAAATCCATGGCTGGAGCACACTAGAAATTCCAGCAAAGATTACAGCCTGGGTTTGCTGCCTCAGAGCTGCTGGCACCTGTGAGCAGCCCCAGCATTTCAACAGCTTTGTGTGGCTTAAAGGTCCTTTGCCAGAACTGGGAGTTGCTTTCATGCAGCCCAAAGTCCACATTTCAAGAGAATATGTATTTAAGAGCTGCCATTTGGATATGTGTTTGTACCATTCCTTCATGACAAAGTAATTTATCATCATCACACCCTTAACAGATACGCTCCACAGGTGCTACCTTTCCTCACGGACAGTTTGGGTGGGACATGTTAACTCCCTCGCCCTACAAAACACCAAAATTTAAGAAGGTGTTACAAGTTTAAACACACACAGGAGAAAATCTCCACTCTGTGCCCCTGTGGAGGTACCATAATAACCTCCATCCTTTCCCTGTGCAGAACAGACACCCCAAAACACATCCACCACTTGAATATTCACCTATTCAGTCCCCATGCCCTGTCACTCCGTGGGGCTGCCCCTCGGAACAGCAGGAACAAACAGCACTGTTCCATATATCCCTCCACTTGTCCCTCAAAAAGATTTTCTGCCCCACACAGGACACTCGGTGTCCCAGCAGCCTGTTCTTGTGAGCCACTGGCTGCATCCCACCCACTCCAATGTCCCAGCTCCATTGTAGCTCCCCATCTCCCTGTGCTAAGTGTTGGGGTTCCCCTCTGGGCGGTGGTGGGGTCACTATTCTCTCTCTGGTGGCAGTTTCAGTGCTGCCTCCAACCCTAAATTCCCCACTAGTGCCCCATCAGCAGCTCCTTGGACCCCCTAAATCTCCTGTTGGACTTTCCATCCCTGTCAGGTGAAGGTCCCAGATCCAGGCCATCAGGAGAGCACTTGGCACAGGACCCATCCTAGTGCAGCTTCGGGGTCTCACTCCCTTCTGAGCTTCTCTCCTGTTCCTCCTGTCTGGGTGGAGAAAGGACTGGGTAGGACTCAAGATCTTGGGAAAGAGATAACTTGGGGATTAGGGATGAGGATGAAGGATTTTACATTGTGACAGGATGGTTTTAAATGGCTCTGATCTTCTTTTCTTGAATCCTTATCATAACAAGAGCTGTAGACAGGACTTCCCTCAGCAGGTCCCAGCAACAACACTGTGTTTGTTCTTCCCACGGTGACTCCCTGTTCAGAAGAGCTGAATGCTTTGATTGTGGAGGGATCAGCTCTGGCAGAGATTAGGCCTTTTTGGCTGGAAAAATTGATCCTCTGTTTGCAGAAGGTTTCTCCAGAATTCCCGTGTTTCTACAGAATATCCAGAACCCAGCCAAAGGTATGAAAGGAAACAATTCAGACATGGTGAGGTTATTTGGAACCTGAGGAGGCAGTCAGGTCAGTGCTCTGATCTTAGCACCCTTTCTAAAAAAAAGAAGGCTGGGAGGGGAGTCCCACCCCACCTGCAACCACCTCTTTCACACGCTAAATTTCCATAAAAATACCTGGAGCAGGAGCAAAAAACTACAGGATTTTCAGTGCCTTGCTGGAATCTGGCCTTAAATGAAAGATATTTTTCTAATCTAATGAAGAAAATTATTTGGGGTTTTTTCTCAGTTGTTATATCAGGCCACTGATCCATGTTCTCCATGTGGGCAGGACATGAGGAATTGGGACAAGAGAAGTCACAAGATGGGTGCAGCATCCCAGTGCTGTTCCACCAGCAGTTCCAGCTCTAGGCACAGCAATAAGCTCGCAGCAGGCACATCCCTTTTCCAGCTCAGGTCATGACCCTGCTTTATCTGCCCTAAAGCTCTTCATAAGCCAGGAATTCTTTTTTCCATTGGCTTGGCGGAGCAGAGCACATCTGTAACGCCTGGAGGGAACCTGGCTCCCACATGTTGAGTCCCTGCGACCGGCTCCTCTCTTCCCAGAGGCCAGGAAGGAGCACTCAGGATGGGCACAGCCCTGAGGGTCTCCAGCATCTGCTCTCATGGCCACCCCTTCTCCTGGGTCGACCGGGTCATATGGCGGCAGCTTTCTCCTTGCCAGCTTATCTGAGCCCTGGGCAAGGAAAATATTGACAGCCTCAATGACATCTGTGCTACCAGACAGGCACAGCACCCTGGCTGGTTTGGCTTCTGGCCAAAACGATCCCTTAAGGAATCTCCGGAGCGTCCTGGGTGGCGTGTTCCTGTGAGAGAGGCTTCGAATGTAAGGTATGAATATACACAGCTGGTTTCTCCTGATGTAAACCCACAGCTTCTCCCTTTTGGAAGCTTTCCATCTGTGTGGCCGTTGGAGGCAAAGGGAAATAAAAAGTCCCAGCCATAAATGGAAGTGAGGGATTGTAAGGGACGAGGTAAGACCAGCTGCCAAGTCACAGTTACTGCAGGATGACTAAGCAGCAAAGTCGGCACAAGCTCCTGCACTTTCTGTAACTGCTGCTCTTTCACACAGACAAAAACCATGCAGATTCTCCCTGCCACTCTTCCACTATTCCCAGATACAGCTTGGTGACCAGAAACACAAAGACACTGGGAAGTAGGAATCAAGGGGGTGCCCAGCTCCTAAAGCCTGGCTCTGGGTGCTCTGAAGCAGGAGTGTTCCCAAATCCAGCAGGATTACCTTGAGATAAGAAGTCAAGAACCGTTTTTAAGCTTATAAAGATTAACCCACACTTTCTAAGTCCTTTCTGAGTCAAGAGGGGGAAAGATTGCTCTATAATTTTCCTGTGCCTTGGGACTGCAGAGTGAAACCCTGAAACCCTCTGAAACCCCAACTATGCCAGGACCCTTACTCTTAAAAAAAAACCAACACAAAACTGTTTCCTTGTGTTCAGGCAGAATTTCCTGTGTTTCAGTTCATGCCTGTTACCTCTGGTCCTGTTATTATCACTTGATTATTAAATTTCTCTTAAGGTATCAGTAAAAGCTATTAGGCTCTAATTCGTTGAATGATTAACATTTAAGAGTACATTTCAAACATTTTAATAGAACTCAACAGTCTTTTTGGAGGATTTTTATGCAAATTTCCTGGAAAAAAATTGTGCACTGCAAAAAATCTATCCTTACTTATGCAGCACATGTGTCCTATCTAGTGCTGTACAAGCAGTCACTAACTTTAATGAAACAAAAATTGTGTTTGGGGGCTCAACTGGGCACTTCCATTTCAATTTCACAACTGCATAGTGAACACGTGCTTCTAATCTGGCTATCAGAGTCATGGGACTGAAAACAAACTGGAGACAAAATGGTCACAGGCTTGATCCAACTATGCAAGCTTATGAAAAATAGCATAAAAATCACAGAATCAGGGAATCTCAGAATGGTTTGGGTTGGGAGTGACTTTAAAGCTCATCTCATTCCCATCCCCTGCCATTGGCAGGGACACCTTCCACTATCCCAGGCTGCTCCAAGCCCTGTCCAACCTGGCCCTGAACACTTCCAGGGATCCAGGGACAGCCACAGCTTCTCTGGGAACCCTGTGCCAGGGCCTCCCCACCCTCTGAGTAAAGAACTTCTTCCTAATATTTCTTCCTAATACACAACACTGCAAGAACTGAAGGGTGATGTGAACTCTTGGTTGATCCTAAGGAACCATTCACTTCTGAAACAGCTGCCACTGCCCCCTTTACACTTGGTGACTTGTATTGACCAGTTTGTCACTCTCTGACCTGTCTGATACAGCTTTGGACAATTTTACTCCAGACATGTTCACTTCTTGGCCTTGCTTTTACAGAATGCTGCGTACAGGAACCAAAGGAAATGGGTTCTGTTCCCATGTCTCCCACAGTCTTGGGCAAACTGATAATTTCTTTGTTTTGCAGCACCCCACCAACCAAATATCTCCCAAAATATTTTTCCAGCTATTGCCTTTACCTAACAACCCACCAGACATCACAAACAAGAAGTATTACTCAAATATCTCTGTCAACTACCTCATTTAAAGTATGTGACACAGGTCCTGCGATGTGGCAATGCCTGGACTATGCCATGGTTGACTCACCATTCAGTCATGGAGTATCTACCATCAGAGTGGTTTTTGGCCATGTCTTGCCACATCAATAAGGGGCTTCCCAGGCCCTGCAAAAAAACCATACAATGTGAAACCAAGCAACCCTGAATTCACAGGAAATCCCAAATCCCTTTGTGACAGTGAGGAGAGGAACTACTCCATTTGTGTTTGATAGAATCACAGAGTCAGAGAATCACAGAATATTCTGAGCTGGAAGGGACCCACAAAGATCATCGAGTTCAACCCCTGGCCCTGCACAGACCCCCAAACAATCCCACAATGTGCCTGAGAGCATTGTCCAAACACTCCTTGGGGTCTGTCAGCTTTGAGGCTGTGACCATTCCCTGGGGAGCCTGTTCAGTGCCCCAGAACCCTCTGGGAGAAGAACCTTTTCCTGATATCCAACCTAAACCTCTGCAGACACAGCTCTAGCTGTTNATCGAATTCAACCCCTGGCCCTGCACAGACACCCCAACAATCCCACAATGTGCCTGAGAGCATTGTCCAAACACTCCTTGGGGTCTGTCAGCTTTGAGGCTGTGACCATTCCCTGGGGAGCCTGTTCAGTGCCCCAGAACCCTCTGGGAGAAGAACCTTTTCCTGATATCCAACCTAAACCTCTGCAGACACAGCTCTAGCTGTTCCCTCAGTCCTGACACTGATCGCAGAGATGGGTGCTGCTCCTCCACTGTCCCTCATGAGGGAAGCTGCAGATCCCATCAAGGTCACCCCTCAAGTCTCCTCTTCTCCAACTGAACAAACCAAGTGCCTTCAGGTGCTTCTCAGTCAGTTTCCTCTTCCCCATGTTGGAGTCCCTTCTTTGAACATTCCCAAGCATCTGTGAGGCCGCAGAGGGAAACCTGTGCAAGGCCAGCCTGTTCCTTCCTAGCCGTATATGGCACTTCCAGCAGGACCCTGCGGCGCCCTGAGGCACATCCCGGGCTGCTGTGGGGACGGCTGGTTTCAGGCACAGTAATCTGCCACATGTTCTCATTTCCCCTTCATGCCAGACCCCTTTTGACACACTTTTCAAATGAGCTGTGGAGTTCCAGATGGGGCTCATCCAGCCGCCCTCGGCTGCGTCCTGTTCAGTACGTGCCCACTGCTTCTGGTTCTCGGAGCCAGGAAAAACTGCAGTGTGCAGCTCATGGCCTGGGATTTATCTGGGACAGGCTTGCTTCAGAAAAGCAGCATGCTGGGTTTACAAGCTGCCTTGAAAAATCTCAAGAACTTCAAGCCCCGTGGAAAATACCCTGTGTAACTGTGTTCAGCTCTCATGTTAACCAAACATAATGTTGTGTGCAGGGATAATTTTACCACCAGTGGTGCTATCAGAAATCCAGAGAAATAATCCAGACCAAACTTCCCATTTATGCAGAAGTAAGCAAGACTCAGGTAAAAGAGCAAGCACATTGTGGCTCCTGAGGGTTTAGATTTTTTGGGGGCAAGAGAGGGATTTGGAGAGATTTCAGAAGTTATAGACAAGTACTTCCATGTTTATGAAGGTTTGAACTGTTTTCTGAAGGCAAGCCAGGAATTAAACAGCAACCAGGCTCTGACACATATGCCTTCCCCCCTGCTTTTGGAGCACTGAAAACTCTGGGGACCTAGGTTATTCCTGCTGATTCCTGCCCTGCTTGCTTTCTCTTAAGCCACGAAAGCTGCTAGTTGAGGGAATGGAATTCAGTTGTGAGGACAGAAGAAAAGAAAGACGGATTAAAACTGAAGGGGGCAAACCTAAGAATCACATTTAAGGACCTTTAGGGTCTTGTTACACCAGGCCTGTGCCATGAGGAGAAGCCTGCTTCCAAAATGGCATCCACAGGCCCACACTGTCTGCGGCCTGTCCCACAGGCCAGGCACGGGGCAGCAGTAGCAGACGCCAAGAGAGCTTCTATAGGACACAAATGTATTTTTACAGGCAGGATATGTCTTGAAACCTTGACTGCCCTCCATGGCAAAAACTTTGGTTGCCAGGGCTGGCTTTGTGATGCCTGGGTTGCAGCATGAGTTATACGGGCGGGCTGGTTTGGTTTGGTCTGACTGCAGGAGAGGCATTTCTGACATAGCAGAATTCTCCTTCTGGTGTGCACCAGTATCTGAGGTTTAATGTGCCTGCAAGAGTTTATCCCCCCACTCCTAACACTAGAAAATCTTGTTTCTGGGAAGAAGGAAGGACACCAAAGAGCATAGCCCCTCATGCAAAAAGCAAGGAGAGATTAGCAACAAAACTACCAACTTCTAGTGATTTTTGGCCTGGCAGACAGCAGGGCTCATCCTCAAAGAAAGGGAAAAATGAAGGAGATGAAGGAATAATCCTGAGAAAGGACTGGCTCCTAGGTTTGGATTGGAAGAGACCTTAAAGCTCATCTTGTTCCAACGCCCCGTGACATAAGCAGGGACACATTCTACTAGACTAGGTTGCTCCAAGTCCCATCCAACCTCTTCCAGGCAGGGCACATCTGAGGGATGTGGGCACCAGGAGGTCTGGCAGGCTGTCTCTCCTCCTCAGCTTGATTCTGTGGAAGGATATGGCTATTTATTTCCCCTTGTCAAGTCTCTCCCGGGCTCACCACCATGACTGGGAGCTCTCTGAGGCTCATATTTTCCAGGATAATGGGTCAGATTTCAGCTTCAAAAATTATTTGCTGCTGGCTGGCAGAAGCTTCAGGATAATTCCAGCTGCGTTCTACTGATCCACATGTAAAACAGAGGTCGCCTTCCTCAAAGGTTGTTTCAAAGCTGCCCGTGCATAGACAATTTGTCCCTTAGTTACTTCCTAGACTCCAGGACAACTGTGCAAAACAAATTGTCCTGAGGCTTTTCTTGCCAGAAGTCTAGTTTGGGTTTCTAATCTGCTCCATGAAATGGCTTTGCCACGTCCCAACACCAACTTAATGATGGGTAGAGGTCTCATTTATTAAGGAACAAACCTTTGGACTTTCTGCCACAGCCTGACCTTGTTGTGCTCCTTCAGGCTTCTGAACCTAAAACAAGAACTGAGAGAAAAAAAAAGATATGGCTGTCAGAGTTTCTTTGCATGGTTTTTCCCCTCTAGGAAGTTCATCTAAAGAAACAGTTTATCTCCCAAGACCTTTAGAGGTACCCACAACAAAGAATAAGAGTTATTTAGCCCCCGTCTCTGGAAGTGCTGAAGGGTTGGACAGGGCCTGGAGCAACCTGGTCTAGTAGGAGGTGCCCTTGCCCACAGCAGGGGTTTGGAGCAAAATAATTCCTAGGGTCCCTTCCAACCCAAACTGTCCTATGATTCTGTGATTCTATAAAATGCCATAACCAAAAGTGAAGAAAAAAGCAAAACAATTCTCCAGGTGCACATGGTAAAGGGTAGGAAGGGTCTGTTTTGGCTCCAGCTTCTGCTATTTCTTTCTATTTTCCCTTTTTAATATATTGCCATCTGTGGTAAAGCATAGAAAACAGACACTGAGTATCCAGCCTGAACTCCCTATAAACAATGAGAAGAAATTTTGAAGGGCAAGACCCTGGCAGAGCATCTATGTTTGCCTGTGGGCTTAGCTATGAACAACCAGGCAAGGCACTGTTAAGTGTAGATAGAAAAAATTAATTATTTGTCAAATTAAAGTCTTCTCAGCCTAGCCAAACCATAACAACTTACTTAGTCCCATTATTACATAGGTCCCTAAAATCTAAGTGACCTAATTATGCATGGGAATTAGCAAAAACTAAAATTGTTACATGCAGGTCTCTCAGAGCTGCTTTGGTGATATTCCTTCATTCCATGTAACATTATGGGAGGCCATTTTCTTCCTAAATCCTTTACCTGGAGAGGGAAGATGATGATAATGATAGTGTGTGCTGGGAGGGAATGGCCTTCCTTCACAGCCTTGAGTTTGCTGAGAGTTAATTCTGCGTGTCAACCCCATTTTTCCATATTTCTTAACAGGTTACAGTCTTTCCACCACTGCTTGTCCACGATTCTTTCTCCTTAAAAAATGGTACTTCTTTTAAGGGGAAAAGCCATGCAATTGGACTAAATAATGCATACCTTAAAGTAAAGCATGCTTGGGAATACAAGCTAAAGCAAGCCCCAAACCACAGAAGAGCAGGAGTCATTTGAACACTCAGTTATTTGGCTGTCACAACTAAGGAAACAGACCTCTGCTCCTTGGGAAAGTCGTAGGCACAGGAAAAGCTCTTAAATACGCAGTTCAAAATCATCCCAGAGCAGCTGGATGTGTGTTTTAGGACCACTTTACCACTGTGGTAAGGCGGTCTCAGCAATCCAGTCCTTCCCCAGCCATCCACTTCCCATGAAGGGCAGTGAATCAGCGTTGCCTCAAACGAGTAGCATTTAGCCAGAGGAAAACAGAGAAATGTGGCCCAAATTTTGTTGTTGTTACATAAACCCCCTTAACATCTGGAGAACATCTGAAATTCAACAAAGCAGGCCCGCAGGCTGAGGCATTTTTGACCCTCCCTGTAATGGAAGCACAAAAATTGAGACTGAAAAGAGGGGAGTGAATATCACTAGAAATGGAGGACAAATTAAGTCCAGCATACTGGGGCAAGCTTTGTCCCAGATGCCTGACAGGGCTTCCACAGTCCTACCTGAGCAGAGCACAGCAGTGGGGAGAGACAAGGCAACGCTGCTAAACACAAGGTGCTGGGCACTTTTAAAAATTCCTGCTGGTCCCTGTCTCCTGGGAAAGCCAGCTTGCCACCCAGTTCTGTTTAAAACTGAGTTTCTTCTGGGCAGATTGAAATTTAAAGGGAACATTTAGATTTTCCTCTAAATGACATGGTGAAATGACAGGGAAAACTGATGAACACACCAGAACTGAGGCTCAGAATCTGACATTTTCCTCTGGTTTGGGATCTTCTTTTCCTTTCTACAGAGGGAAAATGCTAGGGCATGGTCAGGAGTGCAGGGGGAAAATGAACAGAAGCCGGTAAGATCCCTCCTGTCACCAACCTTTTTTAGCAAAAAGCTGTAAACTAGGCCAAAGACAGGGAGATCTTTCCTTGGATGCCTTTTGCATCCCTGCATTGGATATGGCCCAGGTGGGATGTAAGGGGAACATCCCACCCCTTTCTGCAGGCAGCAGCCCAGCCTGAGGGCTGGGCATCCCTAGTCACAAATGCGTAGCTCAAGGGCTTGTCCCTATCGTGTTCCTCCATGACTGACTCATGCCCAAGACTGTGGCGAAACGTTCATAGGTACTTCTTGAGCTGTAACAAAACCTGCCTTTCTTAGGGAAATATGAAGGCATTTTTTCCTGACTTTCCGTGGAGAGGAGAGCAGGATATCTGACACAAACGGCTGCCACCCGCAGAGCCACCCCAGAGCAGCTCCTCAGACCTTCCAGCTGGGAGTGAGGTGTCCCCAGTGCTGCAGGGAGCATCTCCACAGAGATGAAGGCAGCATGACTAAGAGGAGGACATGAGATAATGTCCTTTTGGATGTCCCCACTGTCTGGGGAACAAGTGACTGTGCATGAGTCCTCAGTGAAGAGCTGTGACAAGCCGCAGGACACAGAGGGGTGGGACTAGGAGTTTCCAGACTTTTTAGAGACCTCTTAGGATGTAAAATCAAGATCTGGGAGCAAGGAAGTCAAGTCAGATAAACGCCCGAAGAAACTGTGGAAAACAATTTATTTGACAAATTTCCAAAGTGGACAATTTTAGTAAAACACAGGCATAAAATAAAACTAACTGGTATGATGGGGTTTTGGATACAAAGTAAAGAGTTTGGGGTGCCAATACCTGGCAGTTGCTGTTGGTTCCTCTGAAGTGCATTAATTCATAGCAAGAGCACCAATGGAAGCGCTGAAACAAAATCTCACCCAGCCAAACCACATTTTTAGTGTGGTCCCGGAAACAACTGTGTAAACACCAAGGGCCCACATCACCCACGTAAGTGATAGCACCTTTGTCAATATATCTGTAGAGTGTGAGTCAAAGACCCTGGGAGATGATGGCAGCCTTCCCCTTGACTTTGCTGGGCTGAGGATGAGGCTTTAATTCAATATATAGTGCAGTTAGTGGGTTTCCCTAGGGCCCAGGTGC
This sequence comes from Bombycilla garrulus, assembly GCA_013400315.1. NCBI lineage: Eukaryota > Metazoa > Chordata > Aves > Passeriformes > Bombycillidae > Bombycilla > Bombycilla garrulus. The sequence goes on along the minus strand of VXBU01004416.1, from coordinate 138,977 downwards.
CTAACTCCTAGGTGGTCCTATAGAAACAGTACTCCAAGAGAGCTCACTGGGAATAAGTCAGCTCAGCTCTTTTGAAATAAAAAATTAAAAAACAAATTAAAAAAAATCCCCCTAACTGGGCTCAGAGAGATTTTCCAGAATGGAGCTTGAACCATAAAACAAGTCATCAGGTTATTCATGAGGTTCCTGGTTTCACTGTAGGACCATGAGATCAGTAAGTGAAGGAGTGCAGTTATGTAGCTTCTTTTAGGGTTTCCCCCCTCCCCAAAGGCTGCTGCTCATTTTCCTTTGGTTGGTGTCCAGCCTCCCTGTCCTGAAGGGGAGCGTCAGTGCCGAGGGATGCTCCGCCACCCACCTCTACCCCTGCCTTGGGAAGTGAGTGTCTCATCCCCGGCCCTGGAGGCCAGAGATGCTTGCACACAGCTTGGGTAGTGCAGTCCAGCCCTCCCTCCTCCCCAGGCGTGGAAGATACAAACCAAACTTGCCAGCTGTGACAATGATCCCCTCTTAAAGCTTGCTGAAGTGTGATTATTTCACTTGAAGCACAGCATTAGGTTAGGATCATCGTGAGCTGGGCAAGTGCTCAACTGATGTGTGAAAGAGAGAAGGAAATGAACAACAACAAAAAAAATAAAGGTAGCTAAAAAGAGCATAATCAGCCTTAAGAGACCAGGCTAGATCTTAGTGGTAAAAAAGTCCTCATCCTGATTCTTTCTTGGCAAAAACACAGTGAGATGAGGTTGGTATTTGTGTTCTGATGGCTTATTGCTAGGTGTGCTCGTGTTTTCCTGCTGTGGGGAGGGAGAACAGTCAAGGGCAGCAAGGGAATTTGAGGCTAACAGAGTCGAGACACAGATGATGAAGCAGAGAGAGAAGGGAGGGGACTGTGTACAGCCCGGCTGTGGCACTATGGTTATCTGCATAGATGTAAATTCCTCAGGTTGGTCAAGGATACCGTTAAATTTCTTTTTTGCTTTGTTGGTTTTCCTTTTTAGGTGAGACAGAAACAGCTATGGCCTTGGCAGAAACCCAGCCAGATGCTCAGTCAACAGCTATCCTCCTGGAGACAGTTTGGTAGAAGACACCACGCAGCAGAGAGGTGTAGTCAGGCACCCGGAAAAGATGCCGCTCCCCATAGGCCACGTCATAATCCGCGCTCTTCCCTGTGACCAGGACACGGATGTTGGGCTCATTGGCTTGGCTGCCCACTGCCAGCACGTAGATCTCAATGTCAGCATTCTGTGCGTCCTGCACAGCTCTCTCGATGGCCCTGGCGGTGATCCCTTGGGAGTGTCCATCAGAAAACACCAGCACCCTCTTCTTGGCCGCAGCGCGGGCGGAGCGCCGGTACAGCTCCGTGACGAACTGCAGGGCAGAGTTCACGTCCGTGGCCTCGTTCATGAACTCCATGTTGTCAATGGCCTTGGCAATGACCGTGTTGTTGTACTGGAACTGAGCTTCCACCTTCTGCTGGTTCCGGCCGCTGTACTGCACCACGGAGATGCGCACGGAGTCGTCGGTGGGCTTGCTGGCCTCCAGGAACCGCCCCGCCAGCCGCTTCACGAACTTCTTGGTGGTCTCAAAGTTCTTGCTCCCCACGCTGGTGGAGCTGTCCACCAGCAGCGTGATGTCTGCTGGCCCAGTGAAGGTGACTGCAAGGGGAAAGGGCCAGGGCTTGTTACGCTTCGGCTCTTCCGTGGAAAGCCGATGAACTCACTGGCTGTCTCACAGGTTTCCTGCCTTGTTAGACTCAGGAAAGCTCCACTCGTGCTAACCCTGCCCCAGTGCTAGCCTACACTTGTCCTTTCACCCGTTCATTCTTTCTTTATTTAGTTTAGGATAAGCTGTAGGTGTTTATTTGGCTGAAGTAATCTAGTGACTCTTGTCTTCTAAATACAGTGTCTCTCCTTGTGTGGCTGGGGAGCCACTTCATTCTCTTTGCCTCCCTTCTTTCCATGGAAATTGTGAGGACTGAATACACTTCTGACTTGGAGATGTACTCCATTAAAACCCTCCCTGTGCTCACTTTTCAAGTGCCTTTCTCCAATATCCCTGCCACAAAGCTGATTTTGCTCGTGCTTCCACCACTAGACAGTCGAAGTACGTAATGAGGTCAGCTGCTAAAACCTGGGAGGGTTGCAATCCTTCACAGTCTCCTCTTTAGGTTTGAGATGCCAGAGAAACAACCACCTAAGCTTTTCCCCAGCTGATTTGGGCTGGTGTGTGTGTGTCAGAGTGTCTGGCAGATCTTACCTCTCCAGCCCAGAAGCCTTCTCATTGCAAGAGATGCCCAAGTTGTGCATCCCCACAATGACAAACTCCCACTTCCCCCATCACAACACCCACAGCCTCTCAGCGTGGCATGAGGAGTCAATACTCACTTGGGCAGGTGTAGTCAGGACATTTTTTCTCTGTTAAGAAAAATAAGAGAGATTAGTGTCACCAGCTTGCCCAGGAAAACCACTTGTCCCACAGAGCCACAGGAGGGACAGAAGGTCACCTGCAGAAGGTGAACACCCACCTTTGCCACCTGGGCATAAAAATGGTGTGGATAGAAATGTCCTGCAGCAGGTGAGGACAGGGACCGGACCACAAAGTAGTGTTTTGAGACATGAGATGCCCTTGTCCCTTATTTACCTAAATTTGATCTCTGTTCTCTTCCCTCACACCTACTTAAGAGCAGGGGGACACAAGGGAGGGCAACCTGCATCCCTCACCACCTTTTCCACAGCCTCCAGCCGCTGCCTTTCACCCACCTTGGCAGACATATGAGGTGATGTTCTGCAAGAAGGTGTCATCCAGGAGCTCAGCATAGTTGTCCCTTTGAATGGACAGCCCCGGCCTAGTTGGTCTGCTTAAACAAGCGATGTCATTCAGGTGATCTGGATTTGGAGGGTTCCGGAAAATGTCACCGATCCCAAGGGAAACCACCTGTGGGGAAATTCGAGTCCATCACTGGATGCATTCATCATCTAATGCATTCATAACTGTGTATTTCTGCCACCTCATGAAAGTGCATTCAGCTACACCCATGTCCCCTGCCCTAGCCTTGTGCAAGCAAGGACATGGAGCCTGCACGGTGCAGCCCAGCTGCCGTGTGGCGGGTCGCCCGTGCCCTCACCGGGGTGACATCGCACAGGGAGTTGAGCGGGGTGGGATCTCGCAGGGTGTCGGAGCGCCCATCCGTGATGACGATGGCCACACGCTTGTCAGACGTGAACCTCCGCAGCAGGTTGTCCTTGGTGAACTGCAGGGCCTCCCCAGTGAAGGTGCCCCCGGCGATCCACTGCAGGTTCTTGACTGCCCTGCAAGGACAGACACCCGTGAGCATGCCAGCCCTGCCCGTGGGTACTGGGGGAGCCAGAACACAGCTTGTGACCAGGCAGACGCCCCTGCACGGGGATTTGGGTGGAAAACTGGCAAGCTCATTTTAGCCTCAGCACCACTTACGATGCCACCAGCCACATCCTTCCACTAAAGGACATTTAGATCATTGCAGCTGCAGGAGCTGCTGGCCTGGAAATGGAGGATGAGGGGTGAGTAGGTGTCCCTGTGTCAGACCCCACAGACTCACTGCTTGAGGGCCCCGATGTTGTCGATGTTGGCATCCCCCATGGCCACCAGCTCCTGTGTGTTGTCATGGCTGTACTGCACAACACCCACACGGGACTCCCCAGCTTCAAACTATGGGACAGAACAGAACAGAAAGCAGTTAGGGGCAGATTTCTCCAGGGAACCCAGAGGCTCAGAATGCTGCTGATGGTTTCTCCTGAATCCCTTCATGGCTGGCTCTGATGTTTCTCTTCTGCCTTACTCTGGGCAGGCAGAGCCCACCAGAAGTGGATGCACATTGGGACCAATTTGGTGAGACAGTAAGTGAAAGGAGACCCAAATATGGATCTCAAAGCTCACTGGTCTCAACAGCAGCCATTGGACTCTCAGGCACATGGTGGAATTCTTGGGATTGTTCTGTGTGTAAAGCCAGAAGCTGGACTCGATCCTTGGGTCCCTTCCAACTCAGGGTATTCTATGGTTCCATGAGAAGATCTGTTTTCAAGACTCCCGGTTTTCTTCCAATACGGTGGTTTTTCTACCCAGCTCTACCTTTTCTGCCTTTGTCATCCAAAAAGCCCCATGTATACCCACCACACAAGTATTCAACAGGAGATTATGTGCTTTAGACGGGGCTGGTTATACCTTCAGGAAAGTCTGGATTCCCAACAGCCCTTCAAATCACAGAGGTAAATAAAACATACACCAGGTTACCAGAGAGGAATTAGGAAGGAGAGCAAGCATTTGTGTCTCTCTTCAGACAGAAAGATGGTTTGCTGAGTTTGGGCTGCATTTTTAGAGTGCTCAACTGGTGACCTAAATCCTAGCTTGATGGCTGGACATCAGAAACTTCCAACACACTCCAGACACCTGAAATGCTCATCAGACCAAGGCAGAGACTGAGCCACTGATTGATCAGGTTGATTGAATGCTCAATGAGCCATCTGCTCTAGGACATGGAGAAAACAGAGTCACTTTGCCCAGAAAGAGTGTTTGATCTATTTTGGGACAAAAAACTGCTGTCTAATCTCCATCACTTCATGAATTTGGGAAGACCCACCCCCAGCTTGAAGCCAAGCCTGGTGGAGGCTTTTTGGAGTGGAGGCACCTCCCCATTTTCCTGCTTGCAGTGGAAAATAAGCAAGTGCACAGAAGGATTTCACAGCACTCAGTGGAAATCTCACCTTGACCCGCTCGTCCTTGCTCAGGCGGTCAATGACTTTGATGATGAAGTCCTTGGCAATCTGGAAGTTCTGCAGGCCAATGCTCTCCGAGCTGTCCAACACAAACAGGAGGTCGACGGGACCACAGGTGCACTCTGGATCAAGGCACAGGAGTGGAGGGATAGGTTTTGGAGGGAGGCATCCCAGCTTGAAGAAGCTGATGCCTGCTGCAGCTGTGCCCAGCTGGGTGCCTATGCCCCATCCACTCCCAAAGCACGGTGTAAAAAATGCAGGAAAATAGCTGCACAGGAGACTTGAGAGCCAGCTTACAAATTTTTCCATGTACATTTGCTCCCTAATGTGGCATTTCCAGGCTGTGAGTACCCTTAAACCACCCAATAATTATTCCATAACCCATTTCCTCATAAGCCTTCTCACTTCTTCCACTCACTCGGCCCAGCAGGACAGAGGTGACACTGGTGGGCTGGAGGAGGCTGACTCAGCTTGCTCCCCTCTTTCTCATAGCTGAAGAACATCATGTGCCCTTGGCTCTCCCTTCAAGCTTTTGGGCTCCAAACCCAGCCTATCAGGGCAGCGTCAGGGAATGAAGCCCAGCACATTCCTCTGCTGATCAGCACAGGATTTGGAAGGAAGAGGACAGAGCTAGATCCACAGTGTGCCCAGAACAGACATCCCAACTGCAAAAAAGGGTGGAGAAAATCCACCCTGCTGGCACAGGGCACCTTGACAACAGTTTTCCAGTTGCAGGACTCAGCCACATCAGCCTCTAATCCTTGTGGCACCCTCAGGGATTGCTTCCTGCCCTCCCCTGCCTGGCTCATGCCTGGCTCTCCCTCATGGACTCTCACTACATCTCCATAGCAGAAGGCACGGAGCAGGGAAAGGGAAGGGTGCAAGGAAGGAGAAGGACCAGCAAATGTTTGCAGAGCAACTTTGCCAAGTAACACTCACCGCAGCAAGCTAGAGGAAAAGGGAGAGAAAGAGAGAACATTAAAATGCTTGACAAAAGGGTTTTTCACACCCTAATATAGACTGTAGGTTTATGTCTCTGCAAACACGCAGACACCTGGCCTGGACAATCCAAGCTCATGGAGGTTTCTCTCCCACTTGAAATACCCAGATTTTCTCCTATTTCAGGTTGTGATGCCCTGACCTGGAGCACCACACACAGCAGAGTTCTGTTTCTGCACATGCTGATGCGTTCTTATTAAATAAAAATAAAAGCTAAGTAAATCACCAGAGTATAGAGCTCAAAGTCAGTTCCCCAAGTACCCTGTGTCCTTCCAGCATTTCGTTACTGGCCATGGGCCAGAAATCCTCTGTAGGACATACGTGCTGCTTATCCCCATGGCAGGACACCCCAAACCAGGCCCCCCTTTTCCTTGGGGGGAATATTAGACCATGATGTTTAGGAAAAAAAAAGAATATTGCAAACTGGGCCGCTCAAGGATTTTACACAACTTTGCTCATACTTTCCCTGTACAGAAGCACAGACAAACCAGTCTGTGCCAAGTACAAGTGAGACAGTTGTCTGAGCTGTTCTAGAGATGGTGTTGGAGGTCCCTGGATGAAGGGAACTTAATTGTGACTCATGAAAGGGAAGAGATGCCCATGGATGGCATTCCCCTGCCTGGGGACAGGGAAAAGTCTGCTGCCTTTTGCTTAGCAAGGCACTGAGCAGGGTGGGAGGAGAGGTACAGGGATACTCACAGCACATCTTCATGATGATGTCCAAGATTTCACATTCCTGAAAACGAAGGAAAAGAAATGTTTGATTAACAGCAAAAGCGATGCACAGAGCAGGCCAGCAAGCAGCACCCCAATCCTGCCCCACTCACATCTGGTCCTGGAGGCCCCACGGGTCCTGGTGGTCCCTGTCAGACAGAAGCACAGAGGAGTTACAGGAGCAGTCAGTCCTATCTGTGGCGTACTCTAATGATACCGTGCTGAGCAACGCAGAGTTGTGAAAACTTTTCTGGGAAAAGGGCTTCCCAGTTGCTGGCCCCCGCAGTGGGCTTGGAGCAGGGACATCTGCTTGTTTGCACGATGCCCTGGTGTGGCACAGAGGTGGAAGGAAGAGATCCACATGTGCCACGTTACACCCAGGTGGGAAGGCAGGGAGCACACACAATGTGTGCATGGCTTGGTGTTGTTCCCAGAGCATCCAGAGCGTGGAGGGATGGAGGGATGAATGGAGGGATGGTGGTATGCATGCCACCAGGGCCAACCCTGCACAGGGTCTTTACTTACCGAGGGACCTTCACGTCCCCTGTGGCCCTTTGCTCCTTTGATGCCACTGGGCCCAGGGATCAGGTTCTGGAATGAAAACAAAACCAAAATTCATAAATCTGTGTGTGTCAGGGGGCAGGCAATTTTCCCTCCAGATGTGTGATGAGCCCTGCTTGACCACTAAAGTGTTATCTGAGGTTGCTGTACCCAACTAAATGAGGACCTGGAAGGGACACTGGGAAAATCTCCCTCCACAGATCAATGATAAAGCTCAGATCACCAGTCCCATCATCATCAGTGCCACCTGGAAGCATACAAAGCCTTGCAGAGGTGATGCCCACCTCAGCCTAACAAATGTGAGGTTTGCCAGCTGTCAGGCACAAGATGAACACCTGGAGGGAGCTCCCCTTGCTATCCATCAGTTTACTCAGAGGCAAAAGGCTGAAGATTAACAAAATCTGATGGGCTCTGGCCCATTATTGCCCAAGGCTCCTGCAGAGCTCTCAGGAAAAGAGGATTCAGCATTGTACAGGTTACTCACATCATCACCAGGGTCGCCAGCTTCCCCTTCATCACCTTTAGGTCCGACATAGCCTTTTGTTCCCTGAAAAACAGGATGGACGAGGCTGCTGTGTGACTGGCTGTTGTTAGCGTGGTGAAGTTGGTGCTGGCGTGTGGTGACCTTGTGAAAGCAGGCTTGGGACAGGGGTGGAGAGCAGCACACAGGCTCCCCAGCACCAGATTGCAGCACTCTTGATGAAAAGAACTTTTAGGTGGCTTTCACTGCTACAGAATCACAGAATTGTTTAGGTTGGAAGAAAACCTCTAAGATCAAATCCAAGCATTTAGTGCTGCAAACCCAGCACTAAATCAAGCCCCCATCATAGCATCATCCAGTTCCCCTGGGTGACACTCCCAACCCCAAACTCTGGCTCTGGGACTGGTTCAGAGAGCACCCAGCCCACGCTGCTGCCCCTGGGTGTTACAGCCACAGCAGGACACTTCCACTGGAAGCATCCACTGCAGGGAGAGGTGGGCAGAGGGAAAAGAGGGTTTAGGTTGCTTCAGAGAGCCCATTCCACCCTGCAGCTGACAGAGAAGCTCCAAGTGCCAAACCACCACCAAGAGCAAATCCTGTGTGGCTGAGGAAGCAGCACACTTACGTTAATGCCAGGGTCGCCTCTGTCTCCTGGCTGGCCCTGGGGATGGAGAAAGAGAAGCATGTTAGGGTGGACAAGTAGACATAATGTTATTACAGTTTCAAGGCAGCACAAAAAACTTACTGGGGCACCTGTGAATCCAATGGTGCCATTCCCAGGAGGACCGTCCTCCCCCTGGAAAGGAAGGCAGACACAGATGAGATAAAGAAATGCAGACCCCTCAGATAACATGGCAGCAGGGTGGTGGTCTCCTGTATCTCCCCAGCAGTATCACTCACCCTTTCTCCCATTAGCCCAGGGTCCCCAGGCAGCCCAGGTGCTCCAGGCAATCCCTGTGGGCCCTGGAAGGGGCAGAAGAAGGAATCAAGCATTGTACAACATCATCTGAGCTGGGAAGACAATGACTTCTGATGCAACCAGCTACCAACATGAGCCCGTTTTGGAGGTGTTCTGCTTATACAACAGCAATGTGAGGATTTAGATTAAATGTCAGAAAGAAGTTTTTAAGTCAGAGTCTGGGGAGACCCTGGCACAGGTTGCCCAGACAGGCTGTGGCTGCCCCATTCCTGGAGGTGTCCCAGGCCAGGCTGGACGAGGCTTGGAGCAACTTGGGATAGTGGAAGGCGTCCCTGTCCACGGCAGGGGGTGGAACAGGATGAGCTTTAAGGTCTGTCCCAACCCAAACTGTTCTCGGGTTTCTATGAAAGCCAATACCCGTGCTTGGCTTCCATTTGCCCCCTGTGCTGGGGATCAAACCTGCTGGCAGATTCAGGTGGCTGCCCCCAGAGAGCATCTTCCCCAGCTCCCATGATGGGAAGCTGTGTGGTTTGTGGTGTGGCTATAACCTCTCCAAGAAACCACCTGTGGGACGTGGGGAAGAAGGCAGCTGTGGTCTTAAGGACTCATGGAAACTCCTGGATGTGTCTGCCAGGAAGCCACTGCTGGAGACTGCACCAATAGGTTCAATAGGGTTCCAGTACCCACGGGATTTGGGGAAAGCCCTAAGAGGCAGCACCTGCTGCTTGTCCCTGCATCCCCTCCCTGCAGAAGAAGCAATGATGAAGCTGCACTCACCTCATTGCCGGGCGGGCCGTCATCTCCCCTGTAGCCTTTAGGTCCTGGGGGTCCGGGTTCACCCTAGGGAAACACAGAGAGCTCACTCAAAGAGGGGTTTCTCTTGCTGCAGCTCCTGCTCTGAGGGGCTGGTCCCTCTGTTTCGTTATTCGATGGGTAGAGGTGCCATTGGTGGGTCAGCTCCACCTTGGACAGCCCCAGAAAGGACCGATAGATGAGGGTTAATACTGATGGGGAGCTGCTTCAGGAGCTGCACCTGGCTCCTCCTGTTCCTCCTTCCTCCTTTCTGCCATTTTCTCTGCAACACCCTGTGGGAGGCAGATCCCTGCTGAGCATGAACCAAACCCAGAAGCTTTCTGGGTGTGACACCGCAGGTATGGGCCGAATATCATGTGCTTTGAGTGGCAGCCAAGGCCCCCAAAGCCATCTCTCTCCTTCAGAGCTCACCCCAGTAACAGAGGACCTGGTGAGAAGAGGACCAGGGAGGACAGACTGATGCTTTCCAGCATCAAGCACAGCTGTGTGGCACAGCGGCACCTCATCGGCCGTGACAGAGGTACCCCCAGAGGACAGTCCTTGGTGCAAGCACATCACCCTGAAGGTCACACAAACCTCGCCATGCCTCACGGCTTGGACACGTCTGGCTCACAGCCAGAGTGGCTGTGGGGAGTTTCTGTCCTCAGGAGGCTGCAGAGCCTGGCAGCGTGTGCTGGAGCAGACCAAAGCTGTCACGCTGTCACATCCCATCTGGGCAGCAGCCACTTGCTCTGCCAGCTGCAGGGCTGGCCAGAGACAGCACAAGGCTGGAGAGGAGGCAGGAGGAGGGTTCTTTTCACTGAGAGCTCCACAGCTGCCCCAGGGAGCCCCTCCACCTTCTGCTCAGTGCCCACAGCCCGTTGCAGGGTGTGCTTTCCAGGAGGTGTGATATGATGGTGGACAGTGACTGGGTAGTGATGCTCTGGCATCACATCAAATGTTCAGGCAGCATTTCGTGTGGAGCTGGGTGTGCAGCCAGTCCCCAGGCAATGGAGAGGACAGAGGGATGCAAAGAGCTGGTGCCAAACATCCGTACATGCTGTATGTACCCTTCTTCCAAGGAAAGGTGTCCTTGTGGGTGCAGAAATCTTAAAATCACACAGTGCAGAACACTGAACTGCTCCAAGGCATGTGACCTTATTTCAAAAGCCCAGAAGAGAGAAATCTTGGAAGGAAGGACAGGAACTTGTGATCCTTCACTCCAGCCAAGGCTGGAGCCATGGCACCCTTGGCTCGTGCTGGCCACTCTCATGGCCAGAGACCTGCAGCAGCACAGCGCAAATCCCTCACGGCCCCGGAGCATTTTGTGATGGACGACGCAGGATTTTGGGTGAGGAAATCTTGTCAACTACTATTCTGGGTGCAACAAGCACCCGACAGAAGGGATGGGCACCATGGCCAGGAATAGAGAGGGGCCACAAAACCCGTCCAAGAGGCTCAGGGAAAGAGCAAACTGGCTTTTAGCTTCTCTCAGATAGAAACAGGATGGAAGAGAGTCACAGGTTAGCGGGAGCACTTTCCCCTTGCCAAGAGAAACACACTCCAAGGTTCAGAGCTAGCAGATAACATGGCTTGAAAAATAGTTGTGTTTGCCAAGATCCCCCTTGTACCCAAACCTCATTACGCATTTATTTTTAATTTGGCCAAACACAGGCATTCTTCCTCAGATCATGGAAAAATCATCCTCACTTTGCAATTCCTTTTCAAATCTCCCTGGAGTGCTGGGAGCGCTGGGGCAGCCTCTGGCCTGTTTTTGTAATGCTTCCCTCTCTGACAAGGGTTTGACTCAAGTTCAGTGGTGGGGGTGAAAACTGGTGGCCCACATGCCCAGTGACAGCAGGGAGACCATTCCTTATCCTCTTCCTCACCAACAGCTGTCCCACATTTGTCTGCATGCTGGCCTCCATGCTTCACCTCTTGTGGGAGTCCTGCTGCACCAGTGTGGGAATGTTTATCATGATACCTTCCTCTGTCTTGGGGTCCATCAAAACTCCGATGGTGTGGGTAGAAGGGCAGCTGTCCTACAGAGCCCAGTCCAAGGGTGATGTCAAAGTGCGCTTGCTCAGGTACAAAGATCCTGTTGGCCACTGCAATCAGCGCCATGGCCATGAAGGACTGACCCAGCAACACCTCCAAACCCCAAGTTATCAGCTGGGAAGAAGGAGCCTTCGACTGTGCAGGGGACAGAAGCCTTCCTCAGGCTGGAGGTGGCCAGCCCCGCTCTCCAGCAAGCCTGTGTGCTCTGAGATCGGCTCCCTGAGGCACACAAGGCACAAGCAGACTCCAGAGCAGAAAGGCCACACCTTGCAGCCAGCAGGCTTGAGGAACACTGGCTCTGCGAGAGGCTGTCTCTGCAGGATGCCGAGAGTGTCAGGGACACCACTGGGGCCACATCAGGATATCGTCACTGACACAAGATGTCTCACTGACACCCCTGACTGAAGTGAGCAGCTTCTGGCCCCAGGCCTGAACATTTTGTGTGTGGCTGCAGCTTGCAGTTGCCAGTTTCCAGTTCTGTCAGATGTGTTTCAATGGAATTGGGAAATGGTGTGCAGGTCATTCTGCCCACAGCCCAGCAGTCAAGTCTCCATTTTTTTGGCCCCATTCATACCCTGGGTTCTCATAGAAATCCCTGCCCTTCTTCGCCAGATTTGCTTCCTGGTCTGGAAGATGCTGAGAAGTCACCCCAAGATGCTGTGGCATCAGTTAAACCCCCTATCCCACTCTCCCTGGTGTCCCAATCACTTCCATCCAGGATCAAGAAGGTTAAACCAAGCTCCTACCTGGTCGCCAGGTGGTCCGAGGGGTCCTTCCCGCCCTTGGTCACCAGGTGGTCCGGGCTCTCCCTGAAAACACACACAGAGAGCGTGAGAAGCACAAAGAGGAGCAGGTGTGGGTGCAGTGGAAAACTGTATGCAATGGGGAACAGGGGTGTAGCACCCTCAGCAGGATGGAAATGCAGTCATCCAAACAGGCAGGGGTTTGAGGCAGATTCAGGAATTAAGTAGGGAACTGTCAGAGATGGAGGGAAATAAAGACATGCTGGTGTGGCCACCTTGACTCCAAGAAGATAGCCCTAAGAGGAAAGCCCTGTGAAGTCCGCATCTAGGGGACATTTTTCAGCCCATTTTGNNNGCAAAAGTGTGGAGAGATTAGTCTTCTGTAGATATACAGACCTGGCCCTGGACCCAAACCAGCCACACTCTGCACCCATGGCTGCTCTTCTAGAGCAGCTCCTGCCCTGGGCATTCTGCATGGAGAGGAGCACAGCTTCCAGGAGAGCTGCATCCTTCCTTCAGCCTGCCATGCCTATGGAGCGAGGGGGATTTCCATGGGAATGAGCCACAAAGAGAGAGACACCCTCACCTCTCAGCGCCGGTGCTCTCCCCTTTCCTTTGCTGACACCCAGAACCCCGAGCCAGAGCTGTTTGCAGAGAACTGACAGCCCAGGAGGGTGCAGAAAACCTGACTCCCAGTGGTTTTGCATCCCAACAGTTACAGCAGAAGGAAATACCCCATGGACACGGCTCAGCTCCCTTTCACTGAACAGCCTTCCACCAATCCAGCAGAGCTGCATCCCAACAGGGCAGCGTGCCGGCCAAACCCAGGCTGGCTCTGCAGCACCTTCCCCATCCAGACCCATGGCCAGGAGTGAGCAAAGCAGGGAGGTAGAGGAGAGGGCAATTTGAGGGAAGCGGCTGAGAGGTTGGTGACCTAAAGCTGTTGTTTGCACCCTAGAAGTGTCCAGATGCATAAGCCAAACAGCAAATGTAAAAACACAACTTCCAAATGGCCCCGAGACGTTTCTGGCGAGGTTACACAGCCTCGTGCTTGGACTCAGAGTTGGAAGGAAGCAGCCCATCATCTGCTGAACAATTTAACTGCAGAACACTGGCGCGCCTTCATCTCCCTCACATCTGCCCCTCATGCACCGTGCAGCAGCACTGATGCTCCCTGAGCAGTAAACAGGAAGGGGGAGGCTGCCAGAAGCCCCCTGCCAGAGCTGCCCCCTCCCCAGGGCAGACCTCTGCCCCCCTCCAGGCTGGTGCTGGGTCCTGGCTGTCCTGGCTGCGGCGACAGGGATGAGTGGCGCAGTGGTGGATGGGAATATGGGAGGCTGCTGTGGAATGCCCTGGCTCCCACCACCGCCACCCCGCACAGAGCGCCCCTTGCTCCTCCCTGTGACGTGTGGCATGGCTGTCCTTTGCCACATGTTTGTCCTGGCCTGCTGAGGGCTCCTGTAGGTCCCTCCCACGCTCTCGCTCTCGCTTGATGACTCACCCTGGCAGGCTGGAAACATACTTTCCTAGTGACTCCCACTCAAAAGAGGAGGGAAGAGTGTTCCCCCTTCCATCCCCACCCACTCATGCTGCCCTGCTGCTGACTGTACTTGCGCTCTCCTGCCCGAGCCACTGGTAGCCCGTGCAGCCCGGGAGCACGCAGAAGAGGACACCTTGACTCTTTCCTCTCCATTAACTAGTCTTTCCAGCTGTGAGGAAGGAACTGATAGCTGTCCACCTGCCCTTGGCTTGCTCTCCTCTGGATTTTGCCTGTTTGGTGGTTACCTGCCAGCATAAAGGGGCAATTTCTGGGGGACGACAACAAGTCCCTCCCAAACCGTCAGGTCAAGACACCGAGCTTTCCCACTGGCTCACAGGCTGGTGGAGTTAGCCACTGGACACACATTCCCAGCCCCTGGCTCCCAAGCATTCCCCTGCTCGCAAGCAGGTGCTGAAGGCTGCCCTGCAGGTGCAGTTACCGGCTGTCCTCTCTGCCCGCGGTCACCCGGCGAGCCCGGGGGTCCTCTCTCTCCGTTGCTGCCCTGCAGAGAGAGGGTGGCATCACAAAGTCAGGGCCTGCTCCCAGCAGGGCAGACCCCTCCTCATTGCGCACCTCTGGGCAGGCTCAGCCCCAGGCTGCTCCTCCTCTTCCAGAGGGTACCAGCCCGTGCCTTGGGCAGAGGCGCTCTCGCTTACCCGCTCTCCAGGAGGGCCATCCTCACCCGGAGCACCCTGTGGAGAAAGAAGAGGAGTGTCAGGAGATGGGGATGGCCAGCAAGCACACACAGGGGCATCTCAGGCAGAGAACTCACCTCATCACCAGTCTCTCCCGCTGGTCCAGGCTCACCCTGGTTCCCAGGAGCACCCTGCAAGGCACAGGCGTGCAAATGAGAAGTCACACAGTTCTGGAGCAAAGCCCTGCATGCTTGAAGAGCTTTTGGCAAGCTCTGCTTCAAGGCCCTGGCTGGAGCAGGGGTCCTCTCGCAGAGAGCAGAGGATGTTCACACAAGGGGGCTTCTTCACCCACCTTTTCTCCGGGGTTGCCAGGAATCCCCTGTCGGCCAGGCTTTCCGTCGTTCCCAGGCTCCCCCTTCACAAGAACACAAGGCACCCTCAGGACTGCATCCAGCAGCGGATTTCAGCTCCCCCAGCACAGAGGCTGTCAGGAGCCACAGTGCTCCTCAAGCCTCTTGCAGGGTTGTGGTGTGTCCCCATCCCAGCAGATCCCTCCCTGCTCTACTCCCAGTGAAAGCCACATCACTCCCCTGATATCTCAGGGATGCTTTGTGCTTGTGGGCACCCACAAACCTTGGGCAAACTGTGCGTGATGGGGGCCAGGTTGGACAGGGCTTAGAGCAGCCTGGTCTAGTGGAAGGTGTCCCTGCCCTGAAATGAGGATGACTTCAAAGTCCCTTCCCATCCAAACCATTCTGGTTCCATGATAGGCTTGCCCCAAGCAGTGCAAGGAATCTCCACCTCTCCCTCCTGCAGAAGAGGGGTCTCAGCATCCCTCCTCTGCGTGAGGCTGGGCACAGAAACTCACCTTTGCTCCCTTGGGTCCAAAAGCACCGGGATCTCCCTTGGGTCCAGGCGGGCCCTGAGCTCCCTGTTGAAATTAAAGGCAGCATCGCTGAAACCTGAACTGGTGACACCATCTGCAGGAAACTGGGCGTGGACTGAGCATCCCAGCAGCCTGGCAGGTGGCTCCTGGTTGGGGTGACAGGAGGGACATGGACAGAAGGGATTCCTGCACTGTGGAGCCGTGCAAGCAATGCTGCACCCACATTGCTGAAGCACTTGTGAAGCCCAGAGGAAAACAACAGAAAAGGTGATTTTGGGCTGCTGTAGCTGGACCACGGTGACACTAGTGCCACCACGAATGTGTCATCCGGGGAGTGTGGAAAAAGCAGGGAAAATGGGGAAATGCAATGTCAGGATAATGTTTTCCAGAGCTGCATCCCAGGCAGCCCCAGGGCAACTGGGGACAGCTTCCAGGTCA
Organism: Bombycilla garrulus; assembly: GCA_013400315.1. Lineage (NCBI taxonomy): Eukaryota > Metazoa > Chordata > Aves > Passeriformes > Bombycillidae > Bombycilla > Bombycilla garrulus. Next base: position 123,463 of record VXBU01004416.1, on the reverse strand, counting down.
GGACAAGGCGGAGTGTCCCAGGGTCACACCTGGGATAAGCATCGCACGTTTCCAAGCAATTCCCTGTCTCCACACACCATGGGGGCAGAGCTGTTCATCTGCATGCAAGGGGTACCCACGGGGTACCTACATCGAATCCAGGTGAGCCTTTGCAGCCAGGTAATCCGGGGTATCCAGCTTCACCCTGTCAGGCAATCAAAGCAGGGGTCCCCAATGAGTGACATTCACGGGAAGACCCCATTCACCATCCCAGAGCCCTGGAAGGGACATTCCAGCTCCATGCCTGGCTGGCAGATGGATGGCCCTGCAGGGAGGGAACTCCACTGCCCCACAGGCTTCATCCCCAGACCCCACAGTGGTTTTGATGGGCAAAAGCCCAGGATGAGCAAAGTGCCCTGGAGCAGAGGTTTACCTTCATGCCATCGATGCCATCAATTCCACGCCTGCCCTTCTCACCCTGAAACAGAGTACGAGGACCATGAAGCGATTCCCAAATTCCCTGTGCCTCCGAAATGTCAAACAGAGAAAAATGGTGCAAAAGCAGAATCTGACCTTGGCTCCTTTGGCTCCTCTCGAGCCCTGCAGAGGGAAGGAGAGAGGTGTCAGACGGCCACGCAGAGCAGATCCGTCCCCCCACCACAGCCTCCTCCAAACATCCCTGCCGTCCTCACCTTTTCTCCTCGGCTTCCTTTGTCACCCTAGAGAGGAAAGGAGAAAGGGAAATGGAAGAATGAGAACACGTGCAGCACAAAGCTTGTGGCCCACCTCTGAACCGCCTCTGCGAGCCTGCAGCCCCACGTACCTTCATTCCTTGGTAGCCAACAGGTCCCATGTCTCCTGGCCTACCCTAGGGGACAGAAATATGATGTTACAGACGCCACCATGGGACAGCATCCCCCCAGACTCTTGATATGGGGCTCAGCTTCCATTCTCCCATAACTCTGCTCCTTGTTCTTCTGGTATGGGAGCATGGGATCATTGTGGAGGGCGAACAGGATCTGCCTTCACCTCCACCATCTCCAGCTCTTCATGGAGGTGAGGGAGACTGGTTGCTTGGGGACACATCATTTGGGATGAAAGGGAAGGGCAGAAAACCCTTGGGAAGGAAAAATGCATGGCAGGAGGTTGCCAATTTGGGAGCACGCAAGACGGGTAACTGCATGCTCACGTGTGTGGGGGAGATGTGCCTCCCCAAAATAAGTGTGCCTAGGAAAATAAAAGAGGGAGGAGGAGGGAAATAGTTTCCTCATGCTCTCAGGTTATTTACCAAAGGTTTCCCTGTAACACTGCTGTGCTTGTTGTGTCAGAGGACGCAGGAGGGAGCCCAGAGTCCACCCCTGGGCTGGCACACATGAGTCAGAGACGTGTCCTGCAGCAGGGACAGCTATTTTGGGTGAGAAACAAGGAAGCCTTGTAGCAAGAGGAGGAGCCACCCCACTCGCTCGCACAGCGTGACTGCACGCCCCATGGAAACAAGGTGATGCTGGTGAGAATGCACCTGAGTGGTCTGGCCAGAAGCAGACAAAAAAACAGCCCCTGTGCAGAGTCATCAGGGCTGGTCCTTCACTTACTGGGTCTCCAGCCTCTCCTTTCTGGCCAGGAAGACCTGGCTTGCCTCGTTCTCCCTGCAATACAGGACAGAAACACAGTTAGTTCATCATCCCCGGGAACAGAACAATGACCTGTTGAAAGAAGAGCAGGGAGGATGGGAGCAGAAATGCTCCGTGGATATAGGCAGCAGATGGTGCTGGCCACACAGGAGCACGGTGTGGGGTCCTTCACGGTTCTGTGATAATGATTCAAGGTCTCTGAGCATCCCCGGTGAGCCCACCCCACTGCCCCAGGCCCACAGCACAGCCACAACCAGTTCCTCACCTCATGGCCAGGGTCACCAGGAGGTCCGGGGGGCCCTCGGGGAGGCTGCAGGAGAGAGGTGTGGGTTAGACCAGCCTGAGGCACAGCTTGGGACAAACAAGGGAAGGGGACAGGGCTCTGAAAAGCTTGACTCACCTGGCACTCAAAGGAACAGCACTGCACAGAAGGAAGGAGGAAACAGCATTAGAGGAGGGGGCAGCAGCAGGGTCAGGCTGCACCCTGCCTGGGGGGGCTTCCCAGGCTGGCAGGGGCTGCCTGCAGGACAGGGCTGTGCCACCAAGTCCCCCTTAGCCATGCGTCACCCACAGGGGACGGGCTTAGTCTCAGGGGGACACTCACCGATTGTTCCGTGTTGAGTTTCTGCAAGACAAGGAAGCAAAGAGAAGAGGTTTGAGAGGAGCACGGGGGCCTGGGGAGG
>VXBU01004416.1:104590-121164 GCA_013400315.1 Bombycilla garrulus | reverse complement strand
GGGGGCGGGATGGGCAGGGGGCGGGCAGCGCTCACAATCATGTCGATGATGGTGTTGATGGTCTCCTCCACATCGATCTCCCGCGTGGCCTTCAGGCTGGTGGCGGTGAAGTTGCGGCGGTAGGCATGGTCCGTGGCGATGATGTTCAGCCGCTGGTCCTGGGGGTGGGGAGGGCAGAGTGAGACCCGCGGGCACCTGGGCAGGCTCTGAGTGCCCCTCCTTTGTCACTCTGGGGGTCCCATTGGGGACCCCCTGCCGGAAGCGTCCCTGCTGTGTGATCCCTACCAAGTGGTTGGGGGAGATGGCAACGGAGAACACTTTGATCCCCAGGAGTTTGGCTTCGTTGGCGGCGTCATCCAGGCCTCCACAGGGCTCCTTGTAACCTTCCAAGGGGTGTCCATCAGTCACCACAATCAGGTATTTATTCTCCTTGTGGTGGGAACCACTGGAAGGGTTTAAGAACAAGATTTCACATTGAAAGGATTTCGCTGGAGTGGTTTGGACACCTGTGGACACTCATCCCAACCTGTGGTCCGGGCGTGCCTCATCCCAGCGAAGTTGGACCAACCTGCCACCCCTGTCCCCACGCTGTGACCTCTTTCCCCAGCCTGGGGACAGCTCTGCACAATGCACAGGCATGTCCCAACCCAGAAGCTCCCACCCTCCACCCACCAGAGCCACAGCACCCCCATCCCGCTGCGGCTGACCCGATGAGCAGCTCCTCGATGCCGCGCTTTATGGCGCAGTCGGTGTAGGTGCCCTTGCCGATGTAGTTGATGGACGAGACACGGTTCTTCAGCTCGCTCTGCCCGCTGGGCATGGGCGTGAGGCTCTTGATGAGCACCACCTCGTCGCTGTAGTGCAGCGCTCCCGCGTTCCACACCAGGTTGCGGTCGCAGCGGTAGTACCTGCACAGGCACACCGGGACATGGGGTTCGCTCTGCTCGCGCCAGCAGAGAAAATGCAAACCCTCTGCAGAACGGGGATTTGCAGCGCTCCCTGCTCTCCTGCAAAGCTGGGACGAGCATCCCATGCAAAGCACAGCACAGGGCAGCTTGTCCCGTGGGTGGAAGGGCAAAGCGATGCGGTGGGTGGCATCAAACAGCTTGGCAGAGAGGCTTCTGGAAGAGGTGCCAGGGGCTGGAGCTGGGCAGGAGGGGCTGATCCAGACAGCCAGGTGTGTGTGTGCGTGCAAGGCAGGTAACCACTGAAACACCTCTCACCTCTCACCTTTCCACTGCCAGATGTGTTAAAATCAGAGAGGGATGACTCCCTTGGAAGGATGCCCTGACTTGAGAAAGAATAAGTGTGTGCATGTGTGTGTGTGTTGCATCCCTGTCCTGTGCACTTAGACATTCAGCACCTGTGGCTTCCTGGGACAGAGGCATCACCTGTGCTTTGGTCACTGCCCCAAAAATGGTCTTTTCAGGATATGGGGACCAATCCCAAAGGCATATGGTTTATTTTTTCAGGAAGCAGGGGCCAGTCCCAAAGGAGTTGTGTTGCACATCTTCTCTCTGCCCAGCAGGAGTTGTCCCAAAGCCACCTGAGCCTTGCCCACTGCTGTTCCCTCCATCCCAGGGCAGGACTGAGCCCAGGGCCTTGCACAGGGCAGTGATGCTACTCTGATGGAGGTCTGGCAAGTTGTTCCCAAGCACAAGGCCCCTGGTCACTCAAAGCCTTGTGAGACAGCTCTCCTGCCTGGGCAATGGACAGGTGAGCTGCTAACCCCCTCACACCCATCCTGAGGTAGGGCATTGCCCTGCCAGCTGGTGCAGCACTGGGACATCCCCACAGTGCCCCTCTGGGTGCCAGCGCACATCTCCTGCTGCCCTGAGGAACTCAGCAACAGCACGTGCCTCCAGGACTTGTGGTGCCCCCTGGATCTCCTGCCAGCTCTGGGATCCAGGAGCTTTGGTGCTCCTGGGCATCCCTGGGTGGCCTCCCCATGAGAAATCCAGGGTCAGAGCTGGGTTGATGGCTGCAGAGGTGTGTGAGGAGGAGGCAGATCAAGAGCTGGGGAATGGGGTGGGTGAGAGGTACCCAAAGCTGGGGTGCAGCAGTGGCAAGGGAGGGTTTGCTCTGCAGCATGCCTGTGAGTGCTGTATCCAAGCCCAGAGGTGTCCTGCTGCCACCCACACACCCAGGTGGTTTTGGGCCTGAGCACAGGGACCAGCAGCATCAGTTTGGCACTGCACAATTAACCACACAGCCCCCTGAGGTGGTGGGGTTGGGCTGCCATGTCTGCTGTTCCAGCAGCTCCTGCCTTTCCCAAGGGTGGCTGCAAGCAGTCCTGCTAAAGCCACGCTGCTGCTGTCAGCACAGACAGAGCAAAAACAGAGCAGCTGAGGACGGGGAGAGGGAGGAGAGGCTCCCATCGCCCTCCCTAGCATCTGGGCTTTCCTTCTTTCCTCCTGTGGACACACACGCAGGGGGATCTCAGCGTCCCACCCGGCAGCAGGCTCCATCCCCAAAGCAGCCCGGATAAACCCTGGGGGCCGTACCTCTGGGTCAGCTTATCAATGAACCGGTTGGTGAAATCTTTCACTTGGGTAACCAGGTCCCCAAAGGGCTTCACCCTCAGGGCAACACTCTCTGAGGTGTCCAGGACGAAGAACAGGTCCACGGGGCAGTCTGGGAAGAAGTGGAGAGGCAGGAATTGCAGAGATCTTGCTGCATCGCCTCCCCCTCCCAGGCTTGCCTCACTGCCCACACCATTTCCCTCCTAGCAGGCTCCCGGGATCTGGACTAAGGGGAATACTTTCACATCCTAATCCCTTTGGCATCAAGAAAAAGCAAGATCACTTTTTTTTTTCAGAAAACATAATTTTGTGGCATTTAACACTTTCCTAAACTTTCTTCCCTGTTTCCATTCAAAGGATATCTTTGCAAAACCTATACTACTTATTATACCAAATAACATGCAGCTGCAAGAACCACTCAAAAAAATTAAACAATTTTAGCAATCAATGCAATAAAAAAGTAAAAAAAAAAATTTTGAGACATCCTGGCAAAAAATATAATTTGAAGAAAGAGCAAAAACATAAACTTCAGCAATAACAATAACTTCCCTTAAGAGCCAGCATCCATCCCAGAATATTTCAGAAATCTGGACTGGTATCCACTGTTCTCCCCCTCTCCTGCATCCTACTGCTGCTGGTAACTGCTGATCAGACAGAGCCAAGGAAAAAGAGCCAAAACCCACAAAAATGGGTACTTCTTGCAGAACCTCTCTAATCCTACACCGCTCTCCTCAGCAAGCCCAAACGTCCCGACAAATCCACGGTGTGTCAGCAGCAGGGGCATCCGCCCCATATGAAGGCTTCTCTGCTGATCCTGGGAAGGAAAAAAACACCCTGGAAAGCATTCCAGGCTTACCTTCTGCGCTTGAGACTTGGGTGAAGATATCTGGGGGCTGAGCACATGAGCCCCCCCACAGGAAGCCGGCCGGCAGCAGCAGAGTGAGCAGAAAGTCCCGCAGCCTCATGTTTCTCGGTTCAGATTACCATCGAGCTGGATCCCAGGGAAAAGGCAGGCGACGAGAACGCAGCAGCTGAGCGAGGCCGCGGTCCGGAGGCAGGAGTCGCTGAAGGTTTTTTTTTTACCGCTTTTCCCCTTGGTTTCTGTGGGAGGAAGAGAAGGCAGGAGGGTAAGGGTGAGGAGGAGACTTCTCCAGGCTGAGGACGGAGGGAGGGATCAGGGGGTGTCAGCTGTGAGTCAAACTTAGGAAGCATTTCTCCTTACCCTTTTTATGGATGTCACTGTACCTGCCATGGCAGCCCGGCCACCGGTGCCTGGGACCTCCACCAGCCTCGCAGGGAGCCCTGGAGCAGCAGGCAGCATTGGGGCTCAGCCTGCTCACCGGGGCAGGGGGGCTTGGGGCACCCTCCAGCACTTTCCTCTCAGCTCCTGGGCCAAGAAAGCCGTGCCAGGGGGACAGGAATTCCCTGTCATTGCATCCCAACCTGCACAAGAGCTGGTCCGGGTTATGCCAGGGGAATCCCCACCACACGGCACAGCTGAAGCTGTCCCAGGCATGGCAGCACCACGGAGGCACAACATTTTTGGAGAAGCACTTTCTTCCCTGACTTTCAGGGATTTCTGTTTAAGCCAGTCAGGAACAGGAGAAGCTTGTTCCTGAGGAGAAACCCACAGGGAACAGCGCTTCTCCCCAGGGCCATGCTCAGGGCAGGGAGTTGGGAACAGGGTCAAAACAGGGCCAGGAGGTAGAAGCAGGAGCACAAGTCCTTAGGGATATCTGGAGATGAGCATCTTCCCACTCTGTAAGATGGCAGGAGAGCCTGAGAAGATCTACACACCAAGGTGGTACTGAGCATCTGCTCTTTATGGCCAGAGCTGGAGGCAGCCTTGGAGAAGTCCCAGGTCCTGCCAAACCCCCATCACAGAGCATTAATTGCTATGGAGGGGTGGGGGGAGACATGAAATACCTGAGGGCTGACCCCGGTACAGCTGCAGCTGTAACTTGCTCCCAAAAGCACAGGAGGGCACCAAAAGCTGTCATTAAATGAAACACTGATGGCTCTAAAGAGCAAAGAGTCAACAGCACAAGGCAAGCTGGCACCAAGTGTTCGCACCCAGGCTGGTGGCACAAAGGCAGCAGCAGACCTGTGCCTGTCATCTGACAGCATCTTTGTGGGGATGGTCAGGGGGAAACATTGCAGGTTTGGCTGTCTGAGGTGTTCCAAGTTGAGACAACTCAGAAAAACCCAGAAGCTCCTTTGATTACAAGTTAAAACAGTGGAGGAGCCCGTCCACTCTACACAGGCAGATATATCAAATAATGACTCTTTGGATAAACAGCATCCAAAACCAGTGAAAAATAATCTGCAGACTGTGCTGAACCGAAACCTCGTGAACCCCAAACACTTCAGGTACCCTTTTTTCACTCCAACATGAATTTATGGAATCACAGAATAAGCTGAGTTGGAAGGGACTGTCACGTCCCTTCGAGTCCAACCCACTGCGCAGGCACTGAGGTGTGTGGGCTCTGCTGGGCGGCACAGGCAAGATGAGGGCACCACAAGGCAAATTTTCACAACGTCTCAAACCTGCTGAAGATGATCTCCCAGAGAGCAAGCACGGCACGCCCAGGGCCAAGTCCTGCTGCCTGACTCTTCATGGGGATCAGACCTGATGTGGCTTTCCAACACACCACCTCCAGGAACTCTCCTGCGATTTTGAAAACCAGCCAGCAGCTCCCAGAAAGGGGCTGCTGGGAAGGGACTTGTCTTCATGCATCAGCTCAGCAGAGTCATTTCCCCTTAGCTTTCTCTCTTCCTTTCTCCCCTTCCCTCACAAGGCAGAAGAAGAGCTGACCCCCCCACCCTGCAGGCAGGGAAAAGCAAACCCCTCTGAGGAGCAGAGGCTGAGGAGCTGGAGCGAGCTGGAGGCCAGCTGGCCATGTCAGCAGAGACTTAATGATCGTGGTATGGCCTGTGCAAGGCGCCTGCTGGCTGTGCAGGGCCCCGAGCAGCTGCAGCCTGTCAGACCCTGTGTGTGCCCTGGGGAGCTCCTCCCACCCCTCTGGGGACCCGAAGCCCTGCCTGGGACCCAGCCTGGCCCCTCAGGGCTGTCATCAGGCACGATGTCCCAGGAGCATCTGAAAGGATTGCTGCGCTGGAGCAGTGTCCAGCTTCCAAAGCGTTTTAGATCACTGTCTTTTCCATGTCTGTGGTGCTAAACAATGGCCAAGAGCCAGCAGCATCCCCAGGACGTTGAAGAGCCATTTCCTTGGAAGAGTGTGGGCTGGTTCTGCAGGATAAAAATCTGCTCCCCACTCACTGGGACTAGCAGCATGCCATCATGTCTCAAAATCCAACAGCACATGCCTGTTCCCTTCCTCTCAGAGAAATTGCTCTGTCCCCCTGACAGGAGCCCTCCTCCATCCATCAGCCTCTCTGTCTGCAGTGCCATGAAGATGAGCAATAAAAGCCCCTCCAGGGTGCTGAAGTGCCCCAGGGAATGGGTGCTCCCCAGTCCCAGACCACAGCACTCCACTGAACTTTCAGTGCGATTCCAGACCAAACTGGGTGCTGGAAAAAAAAAAAGTGCACTTGGGACAGAATTTTTGTTTTTTCTCCTCCCAGAGATTAAGAAAAGAATGAGTTTGCTCTGTTTTTATGATATTAACTCTTCCATGTAACTTTTTCTTCCCTTCAATCAAATCCACTTGGAAATGGAAAATTGTGCTTCCGTAGGAAACGGAAAGGAGCTAAATTAAGTTCCCATGGGAAAACAGAACCGAAGGGTACTTTCGAAAGCAGGGAAGGACTGAGTGCCAGGTTGCAGCTGGGGCTACCCTGTCCCTCAGGTGCTGGGAGATGCAGCAGGGAACACTGAAATTTCCCTGATTATAACCACACAAAGCACACCAGTGTCCTGCCAGTTGCCTGAGTCATCTTTATCACCTTCCCCCCACTGCTGGGGATGTGGGCACCCAGGGGTGGAAATGTTTGGTGTGATGGATATTTCTGTGAGTCTGCACCTCCCCAGCCTGGCTGGGAGCCCAAGGTGTGTGTCTCAGCCTCCATCCAAGTGTCCTCCTCATCCTTGTGCTCAGTCCTGCCACAGGAGCAGCCGTGCTGTGAGCCCAGTGCTGCGCCAACCACAAACCCCACTGGAAAGAACGTGGCTTGTGGTGCTTCTGCACATGATAATTCGGCTTCCCACAGTGGATCCCTGCAGGAGGAGGCAGGGGAGGAGCCCCTCTGAGCAGGAAAACATCACCTCTCCCAGAGCTGCCTTGGCAGAATCTCACCATGGCAGAGTGGGCCTAGGCCGCACCTGAGGTGGGTCTGGCATCCACCCACCTGCAAAAACACCGAGTGAAGGAGACAGCCCATCTCCCAAATCCCCTGATAGTCCTCCAAAGCAGCCCCCTGGCACCCTTCCCTTGCCAAGGGCTCCAAGGCACCCGGGAGACGCAGCCCAGCTGGGACACGGTGCTTCTCCGAACCGCTGACCCCGCACGAACTTCCCTGCTGTGCTGCTTGCCAGCTGCATCCGAGCTGGCCGGGGGTGGGAGCCTTCCCTCCCTTCCAGCACTGCCTGGGGCTGCACTCTTCCCTTCCCAAGCCACCTCAGGGATTCACCACCACGCTGCAGCAGGGATTTCGAGCTCCCGTCCATCCAGCACATCCAGTCCCCCTCCAGCCCACCCTGCAGACCTCTTGCGTGTCGGCACGGCCAGGACACAGCACGGCTCCGGCAGCAAATCCACGTCCCCACACCCAGGATGGTGCGTGCTGGGTTAATGTTTTCCCCATTACTTCACTCTGGCCTCTGTTCTTATGGAAAAAACCAAACCATCTGGTAATAATATTTCCCTAATAGCTGTCTGGGTCTGTGGGAAAGCTTGGCTCAGCTTCTTAGGGAAGATGAGAGGGCCGAATGAGAGGGGAGGTTGCGGATGTGGCGTGGGAGCTGGAGGAGAGGAGAAAACGCTTTTAGGATCCTTTTCCTGGGCCACCCCACTGTGTGCAGGGATCCTTGACTCACAGGGGATGCCAGGACGTCATACATTTGGGATACCCCACGGTGAAAGAGTCCCACTCCCTTCCTCTGTCTGTCCCACAGTGGAGGCTTGAAGGTGGGCAGCAAAATTCACTTCCAGGGCTTCCCTCCCCTCCTCCATTTTACACTCAGAAAATAGAAACAGCCTGAAGTGCGGGGTTTGGGGAACTGGGAGCATCAAGGTTTGGGAATAAAACTGGCTCAAGCCAGAAGGATCAGCAACACCTGCGTTGTCTTCCTGTTCTTGGAGGAAAGGCAGCAACCTGGCACATGCCACCTTCAGCCCTGGGGACATCACTGGAGGGACAGGGCATAGAGGAACCTCCTCTCATGAAGCACATCCAGGAAAAACGGGTGGAAAAACGTGCACTAACCCCACCAGCAGCTGAGCAGGGAATGTTTTCCATTCTTCTGCAGCAAAAGGTGTGGCTTGGGTGATTCCAAGGGAGCAGAGCGTGCCTGCCAGGCTGGGCACATGTTCCCTAGGGAAGGCAGGCCTGGATCCTGAATCGAGGAACAGCCGAGCAGCTGCCAGACACGGCCCTGCCACCAGCTGGGGGAATGGCTTCCACACAGCCTCACACTCCCAGAGCCCAGCCTGCCTCACCCCACTGCGAAGGGACGAGCTACAAGGGTTGAAAACCTGCTTTTCCTCTGCCCTGGATTGCAGCCTTCCTCTCTGCATCTGTGTGGATGCAGGCATCAAACCCCAAAGCCTTGGGGAGGAGGAGAAAGCATCGTCCTTGTTGGCTGCCCTCTGCGTATCTCAGCTGGCTTCCTGGCACAGCGCAGCACAGAGCCAGCCCCATCCCTTCCTGTCGTTTTCCACGAGGATGATCCACCCCAGCCCAGGAGCTTGCAGTGTCTGGCAAACTCCCAGAGGTTCCCAGTAGCCCCATCGCAGAATGCTCCTGCTCCCATTTTTATGAAGTATGCGTGTTCACACTGGTTATTTTTACCAGCCCAGCAGCCATTGAGGCTCTGGGTGTGGCTGAGCCCTTCCAGAGCGGTGCTGGGATGCAGCTCCCTCCACACCAGAGCCAGATCCAGCTGCAGCCTTTTCCTAGAAGGATGAAACAAGCCAGCCACCCTTCCTAGCAAGAATGCCTTCTCAGCCTGCTCCAAGCAGTGCCAAGCATTCCCTCCTTAGATCTTTCACAGACAGTGAGGAGAAAATGCAAACCATACAGCCATGAAGAAAGGGGAATGGCTTTAACTTGAAAGTAGGTTTTGCTTGGAGATATGGAAGGAATCCTTCTCTGCGAGGGTGGGGGTCCCTGGCACAAGGGTGCCCAGAGAAGCTGTGGCTGCCCCTGGATCCCTGGAAATGTCCAAAGCCAGGTTGGACAGGGTTTGGAGGACCCTGGGACAGCGGAAGATGTCTCATCCCAGTGGAATGGGATGAGATTTAAGGTCCCTTCTAACCCAGACCACACCATGGTTCTAGGATTGCTCTCCTCAGGCCCTATTTTCCCTGCTCCTTGCAGCAGATCCCAGCACGAGCTGCAGCCAGAGGAATCCCAGCAGGGTGTAAAGACAAGCATCTCTCCCCCGGAACTTTATTATTTTTTAGAGGCACAGCCAAAGGTAAACAGGCTGTTTTAATCTCCAAACACTAACTCTCTCAGCAGGAAGCCACGGAGCTGCAGCCAGTACAAAGAGCTGGATGCAATGGACGGGGCTGTGGGGCCTCTGCACCCTTAAGTGCCTTCAGTGGGGCACAGGAGCTTCCTCTTGCAGCTGATGAGTCCTGCAGAGGTTAAACCAGTGCATGAAGGTGGTTCACATCCCTCTGCATCCCACCTCTCCAGCCTGGGCAGGGATTCAAGCCCTGCTCAGGGGTGGGTGGACACAACCACCTTTGGGAGTGTTGGCACACACAGCCCCACTGACTCCTTCCCTGGAGCTGCTCCCACTCAGGCCTGGCTCTGGGAAAGTCTCCCAGCTTGGCAAAAGCCATGGAAGGTGCTTCATGGACAGCCCAGGGCTTGCAGGGAGGTGGGAAAAAGGCCCTGAGCCACCAGAATGTCGCTCTCAGTCGATGACACCCCACTCCAGGGTGGTCTCCATGGTCCTGCTGCTCTGGGAGTGGGACAAGGACAGCAACAGGGGCTTTTCTCCAAGTGGGAGCATACAACCAATTCCTGGGCAGGAGAAACCCAGAAAACCTGGTTTTTAGTCAAAAGTGGGTGCCAGGCCTGGTGCTGTACGTTGCGGTTCCAGCCAAGGGAACATCAGGGGCACAGGCGAGGGGAGGATGACTCCAGGTTCTCCAGAGATTTGGGGCTGCTGCTCCCTGGGGTTGAGCAAGGGTGTAGAGAAGGGTGAACTGTCCTGCTTGCCTGCCCACAGCCCCTTCGCAGGGCCAAATGGGAGCAGGGGTGATGTGCACTTGGAAGATGTAATTCCAGATGGAGAAAAAAGGTTAATACAGCTTTTTCTGCCTTTGTTTCCACATAGGGCAGAGGTCTGGGCAGGCAGTGCTGGCCTCTCCTGGATTTATGTCAAGACCAGATGAGATGGAGACCCTCAGTGCACCAGGGCAACATGCAGAGCTGGAGCAGCGCTCTGGCTTCTGTTCTCGAGTAGAAAAGAAATGTCCCAGAGAAAAAACATGCCCCAATGCGTCCAAAAATAGCTTCAGGGCTGCTCCAGGGTCCAGCAGGGCTGGTGGGGCGTGTTTGAGAGCTGCCATTCCGTGGGGCTGGATGGGGAGCCTGTATGGGATCGCTGGCAGCCCCCGGGGCGCTGGGCTGCTCCCGGGGCCCAGCAGTGACTCACACTTGCTATAAACACGTCTCCCTATGGATAATGAATCCCGCTCGTCGCCACCTTTCGGGAACACTCTGGATTCTCTTTGCAGTGCTCCCCCTGCCCCGCTCCCCCTCCCTCCTGGCAGCCCTGCTCCCATGTGGGATCATTTCCTGCTGCTGAGCGGAGCCAGGGCTCTGAGGCCCATTTTCCACACCACGGTTTGCTTCACGGGCCGAGTTTCCCCATTAACCATTCTGGGGGCACTGAGGCTTTTGCGCTTACCCCCGGCACACCACCCCTGTCCCTGTGGGTGCCCCACTGCCCAAACCATGGCCCCCAGCTTCTTCCCACTCACCACGGAGGGCACCTCAAGCAACAAAAGCTTTATTGCAATGACACAGTTAAGCCACGAAATACATTGCGAAGCGGCAGGGGCATGAGGGGCCATGAGGAAGCGCAGAGAGGGGCAGTGGGATGCGCCGGCTCGCAGTGGGTACCGCCGCACGCTGGCTGCAAGCTGCTGTTCTCCTGAGAGCGGCTGCCCCAGCCCCCTGAGCCCGCTGCTGCCCCGTGCCCTGGCCGAGGGAGTGGGGTCTGGGCAGCCGTGGGCGGGGGGTGTGGGCAGCGGCCCCCAGGGCGCCACGAAGGAGCGGGAGAAGCTCGCAGGGAGCCGGCGGCGTCTTCGGAGGGGCTCAAGCATCAGCCACTGGCACCAGATGGGCTGCGGCGCTCCGGTCAGGCGGTGAAGGTGCTCCTCCCGTGGGGGTCATGGTCTGCAGAGCTGCGGGGCAAGCAAGGGAGATGGTCAAGGTCAGTCAAGGCTCGGTCAAGGCTCTGGTACCGGTGCCTCCTGGCCTCTCGGGCTACACGAACTGCTTCAACACCCCGAGCAACTCTCCAGCGTGATGCTGAAATCACCTACATCCCAAAAAGCCAAGCTGGAGGAGCCATGCTCACACAAGGCTCTGCTACACCACAACAAACCTCCCTTTTTTTTTTCCATGGGAGCTCACACCAAACACATCCAGTAGGAGCTGGGCTGCCAGGCGAGCCCTGGAGGTTGCCCAGTGTGCTCATGGGCTCTCGCTGAGGGCTTGAGAGAAGCTTCAGAGAAGCCATCTGAACATACTGAAGCTGCTGCCAGGCTGAGGTTCTGCCCTTTCTCTGCCCTACAAACCCATGGCTACAGGGATGATGATGACTTCATCAGCAAGATTTGGGGATGATGGGCAAGGGCACTGCTGTGCTGGGGGTGATGGGCAGCTGAGAGAGGAGCACTGGGCAGGGCACACATCCCCCACAGCCTCTGCCTGGTGCTGCACTGTACCACCCCGTGTCTCTAGAAATCACATTTCAGCCCAAAACATGTGGACACAAGGTCTACTTGCGGCAAGAATAAATTTTGGTCTGCAACTGAAAATTTGTTTCAAGCACAGATTTGGATTTGCATTTTTTTAACTGCCTTTTTCCCGACAGCTCCTCTGCAGTGCTCCTGTAAGAGATGCCTGCCTGGTAGTACAGAGCAGCACCCCTTGGGAAAACCACATCACCAGCTGCAGCAGCAGCCTCAGGTTACATCACTGCAATGTCCTCCCACTAAGAAACCCTCCACATCGCTAACTGCCTGCTTTTGGGTGAGCACATCACAGCCTGCTCCCCTTCGCACCGGGAAATCCTGTTGGATATTTGCTGTGGTTTGATCCCAAGCTTTGCACGCAATCCTGAGTTCCGGAGCGATGCTGCCCCATCCCTCGGTGCTCCTTGTGCCTGGCCATGCTGCCAGCTGGCTGCTGACCCATCCCCACTGTGCCCACAGAGCATCTCACAGCCTCACCGTGCCCAGGCTCCCGTGGGCCATCCCGTGCCACCCGGTCCCAAAGGACACCACAAAGCCCAGAGAAGCTCCAGAGCCAAGTGCCACCTGTCCCATTTGATCCAGACACAAACGCTCTCAGACACAAGCTTTCTCCACTTCGGATGACACTGCCTGCAGGGAACCAGGACACAGAGTGCGCTTCAAACATTCCAGTCCTCACGCACATCCCGGCCTACTCTTTTGGGATCAAAGCAGTTCCTTCTGGAAACAGCACGTGTGTCCTAAATCAGCCACAGGCCAGGGTTCAGCGTGGGGCTCACACCCAAAGCCTCCTCCCGCCGCTCCATCCTCATCCCCATCTCCTGGCTGGTTTTGTTCCCCATGTGCAGAGTGGGCTTGAGCGTCATTTCTGGGAAGAGACATCACTGCGGTTAAACTGCCTAAACACAAGTGTGGGAATCCAGCGCCAGCCTGGCTTCGAGCTTGGCTGTATTTGGTCTGTGGGATGCTTTCAGTGCAATCTGGAGTCTCATCTTCCTCCTTGCAGGACAACGGTGCTGGGGCAGAGGGAGAGGGGGGTGCACATCTGGAGTGGAGGGAGTTGCACATCTGGAACATTCAGTACTTCCTAAAAGTCACTGCCACGTTCCCCTTTGGATGGGGGCCTGAGGCTTGCTGCACAGCACAGCAGATCAGGATCCACAGCTGCATTCCTTTTGAAAGGAAAGCAAAAAACATCCCTCTCAGCAGAGTCCCAGCTCCCCGTAACATCCTGCACGGGAGCAGGGGGATTGCACGGGGACCGTGACCTTTCTGCAAGTCACTCTGGCAGCTGCAGGGGCTCCTGCTGCCAGCCAAGGCACAGAGCACCCAGCTTGGGAACGCCTCTCTGGGCACCACAGGGATGGAGACCCCTGGGACCTCTGCAGCAAAACCTTGTCCTTCTGCCAGCCCGGAGGGCTCAGGCCAGCATGAGGGGGTGGCTTGTGCCACAACACATCCTTGCCACACATGCGGGCTGGCTCCGTGAAGGTGCCAGCGCTGACGGGACCATTCCTGCAGAGGGACAAGGTGCCGGCCACCTGCCCGCGGGCTGTCACTGCCCGTTACCGGTGTCAGGGGCACACACACACACCCAAAAGCTCACTCCCTTTGCAGCAGCGCGGGATGTCCTCTGCACGCAGCAGAGCAGCGGCTGGAAGCAGCGGATATCCCAGTGCCGCCCTCATCCCGGCGCGGCTGTGGATACATCCATGAAAAGCTGGGCAATGGGGACATCTAGTGACACGCCGGAGGCGCTCGGGGCTGGGGACTGCAGCCAGGGGAGGGCTAGGGGAGATGCCTTCCATCCCTGTGGCCAAGGAGAAAATGGGATTAAGCATTCATCCCCGCCACACCACGCACAGATCCCCCAGAAACACTACCTCTGCCCGCAGCAGAGGCAGGAAATTACCCTTGCTAATGGAGCATAAACTGGGAATTACCATAATTAAAAGTGACTAGCATGGATACAAAAACAAACGCCAGAATAACAGCTCAAAGAGAGTATGAAATTTAAAGAGTGTCCCCCGGTGAAAGTCACTTTCCCTTAGGGGAAACAAGAGGGGGGTTTTCAGCCTTATTTTGTAGTAGATTTGCAAATAAAGTCATGGGGAAAAAATGCGCAAAGCGATACTCTAAAAGATTTTGGGAGCATGACAAGGATATGTAGGGGTAATGAGGACCTTCAGCTGAGGCCAAGGGGCTGAGCACAGACCACGACTGGCCCCTCTCTGATGGAGACCCCCATACTCCAGGGGCAGGGGATGGGACCAACACTTTCCAGTCAAAGTCAAAATATCTCCCTGAATAACTTATTTCCTAAAGAGCTTGACTGAGTTGGTTGCTTCTAGAAATGTTGAATCATTCTGGCTGGATAGCATTACATTTTTGGGGGGAGAGAAGAGCAATGTATTAAAGCCTTTCTGTTGATTAACTGGGACGTTCACCTTGTACTGAATATTCACTCCAATATTAAAATTTTTTCCCAGTGGCATGGCTGTGGATGCATCATCACAGTATTTTAAGTTCATTCAAAATGGAAACCCAAGACCTATCACACATCAAAGCAAAACATCGAGGCTCCTTCCAGAGAAAACAGTAAACCTCCTTTTGAGTCACCCCAAAGAAATCAAAGCTGAGTTTGATACATTCCTTGTGATGTTGTTGGCATCCTTGTTGTCATCAACGTGCTCCCAGGAGATGCTGCAATGGTTTCAGCACCTCTTTCTCCAAACCTCGCTCAAGCCCAGATGATGATGGATGAACTGATTCCCACATAACACTGCAGTTTCATCTTCTTTTTTTCTTCTTCTTATTTTTAAATTTGCAAAATAACCTTGGCAATGTGACCCCAACGAAAAGCTGTGAAGTGAAAGGGAGTGCCAGAAGGAGGGATGCTTCAGGGTGCCCTGTGCAGGATCAGAAGCTGGACTCAATGATCCTTGTGGATCCCTTCCAGCTGAGGATATTCCATGATTCTATGATTGTGCAGTGCTCCTGTGAGGTGACCCAGGTGACTGCCACTGCCTGGGCTGTCCCTTGTCCCCCCGTGGCAGCATTCAGCATTTCCTAGAGCACTGCCATGAGCACAGATCCTTGTGGCAGCACAAGCCTTGACACGACATCTCAGACACCTGCCTGACGCCAGAGCCGTGCTCACATCCAGCCTCTTCTCTCTCTGGGGTGGCTTTTCCACAGCCTGGCTGGGTGATGGATTGCTGGCCGTGGGCTGGGGTGGGGATGGTACCCAGAGGGGGCTCATCCGTGGGTTTGCTGGCAGAGGTATTGCTGCAATCTGTTCCCCCTCTCCAGCAGCCTCTGAGCTCAGCTGCATCTGGCAGACCCAATCTGGCATTTGCTATTTTGGGCATTGCTGTCTCAGCGGAGGTGGGGAACGGTACAGAAAGCAGAGGAATTCAGGGCAGCCATGATCTGCAGGCACTGTGCAAAGCCATTTCCAGGTCCAGGATGCTGTCATGCTCCCTGGCCTTCCCCAGGTGTCCGAATCCCACAGTCTTGTTGGCCTGGGATGGATTTCTCAGCCTTGGTCAATGTGATTCTGCCGCTGCTGTGCCTCCATCACCTCGTGAAGAAGCTCTCCTCGTGCTCCAGCTTGTCCTACAGCCCCAGGGAGGAGCTGAGAACGGCAGGACGGGCTGGCTCCCTCCATGCACCATCCCTCTCCGAGGGGGCAGCACTCCAGGCTGCCACAGAGAGTGGTGGCAGTGGCCTGTGGAGCTTTTGCCATGGCTCAGCCCCCAGGCCACCCTGTGTCTCACACACAGATATTTAATTCTTCCAACTTGGTCTAAAGCAGAGTGAGGAGCAGGAAAAGATAAGAGTGCCCCTTGCCCACAGCTGACTCGCCACCTTGGCAGGAGTTCTGTGCTTTGCTGGACAGTCGGCGACTTGGAGGAGGCCCCGTTTGGTGCCTGCCTCCCTCCACCCTCAGCATCAGCACAAACCCATGGGGGAGGAGCCAGCAAAGGCACCCCAGCACTCCCCACAGCACCTGTGCTCCCCTGGATGGGGAACCAGGGCATGCTCTTAAGCCCACTGGGTCCCCCAAAAGGCCCAGCTGAACCCAAAGTGCCAGGGAGAGCAGGGCAAGGGGTGGGAGACAGGCAGCAAAGCACCTCGTGGAGGACCTGGGAGCACCTTTAGCCACAGAAGCTTGGGATGCTCTGGAGAGCTGAGCATGCAGAGGTTTTAGGACAC
The DNA here is from genome assembly GCA_013400315.1 of Bombycilla garrulus. NCBI lineage: Eukaryota > Metazoa > Chordata > Aves > Passeriformes > Bombycillidae > Bombycilla > Bombycilla garrulus. The sequence continues at coordinate 105,302 of VXBU01004416.1, read as the reverse complement.
CTGGGCAGAGCAAACCCTGATATTCAGTGGCACCACCTTCACCTTTCTGGGCTCCTGGGCCGTGCTCTCATCCCCACCAGCTCCCTGCTGGAGGGAGGGCACAAGCCTTTGCCCATCCTCGGCTCCACTGACGCAGCAGCATTGCCTGGGACCCCTGACACAGCCTGTGTGAGTGCCGAGCTGGCAGTGCTGGAGACAGGAGGAGAAGTGGCCCAGCATCCTGGCAGGAAAAGGGCGGGAAGCTGCCAGCGGTGCCTGCTGGTACTGAGGGTTGAAGAGAGGGAAAGGCCAGGAAGTCTTGGGGCTCACCTGGAAAAATAATGTGTTTACCACGTGGCACGGTGCAAAAATGTACTGTGTAGCTGCTTCAGCTGTCTGGGGACATGGTTTATCATGGTCCCCTCATTCGGAACCCAGGAAGAGGGACAATTAGGAATTAACAGATGGAAAACGTACATTTGCCTGTTGGGGAGGCGGCAGAGAGAAGAAAAACCTGGAAGCAGAAGGGAGAGCTGGGCAGAGAGGGTCTTGGGGAAAGGGTGTGGGGCACAGACATGGCAGATCCGTCCAGACAAGGGGGCAGTGAGAGATGATGGCTGTCGCACCATAACTTATAAATTAATCTCAGGGAAAACCAAAGGATTATGCAAACCAAATACTCTCCCTTTGGAAAAAAAAAAAAAAAAAAAAAAAAAAGAAAGAATGGAATCAC
>VXBU01004416.1:71327-104410 GCA_013400315.1 Bombycilla garrulus | reverse complement strand
GAAAAAAACAGAAAGCATGGAATCACTCAGGAAGTGCATTGGTCATGGGGACCTACACTAAAAAAATGAAACAAAAAAAAAATTATGATGGTAATAATAAATAATAGTAATAATAATGATAATAATAAAAAAATTGAGAACTTTTGCATACAACCCCCACCTTCCCTCCAAGCAACTAAAAAGGTGTGGAAGGATGCAAAGGGAAGGACAGGGCTGGCATTGTCGGGGCAACCCAGGAGAAGAACAGTCGGAGCCCATCGGTACCAGAGCTGCACAGACATTTATTGAACACAAACAACGACAAACACAGCCCGCTCACAGAGCTTCCTGAGCTATCGTCCAAAGGTTTTACTCGTGGGGGATTGCCAAAAGAGTGCTTTCAAAGGCCCCTGGGGGTGTGAATCCCATACAGCTGAGTTCTTCCCACTTCCAGGTGCTATTAGTTAAAAAAAATGAACATTTGTGTGTATATGCTTGTGTGTGTGTGTGTGATTCTCTTAGTTTAGGAGGAAAAAGGGCTTGTCTGGACCATGCCATGTTCCAAGAGAGAAGCCTGCGGGCTGAACCCGTGCTTGGCTTCTGCTTCCCAAATAACAGGGGTTGAAAGAATGCCCTTACCCTGAGGGCAGGGGCGTGAGGTGGCAAGAGGCGAGCCAGGACAAGCAAGGGGGAGCATCAGAGGAAGGAGGGGGAGAAAAGTGGAGTCGTCTGAAGCACGCACAGCTCTGGGTGGCATCACAGGCTACAGAAAGTACCGCCAATGTAAACTCAAACGTGTAGGTAGCTACGCTAGACTGACACTAGAGACCCCGCCAGCTCCTGAAGTCTCGCCAGTGAGAGAAAAAAACCAACGCCCCCTCCCTCCCCCCTCCCTTGTCCCCAAAAAGCAGATGAAGAATTAACACCGTAACGCTAAAAACAAGGACCATAACCAAAGAGTTTGGGGGCAGCCTCGGGAGCACAGAGTCAAGAGCCCGTAAAGAAACGTTCCAGTGCGTGCATACGCGCGTGTGTGTTCATATATATATGTATATATAGATAGATTGGTTAGTAAAGAAAAGAGTATCTGTGGAGGCAAAGGGAAGACGGTAAATGTACAGGCAGTACAGGCTGGGTGGAGTGCCGGTGGCTGGAGAGGGTCGGGTGGTGCGGAGTGGAGGATGGTGGGTGGAAATTAGAGTGCGCCCATTCCAGTGACCTCAGACGTCAGCCTAGAATAGACAGGGGCAGAGAGAGAGGGGTGGGGGGGAGACAAAAAAACAAGTGCTTAATCACCGGATCAGAAAAGAAAATGAAGACCCTGCGGGGCAGTGCTCCTCCTCCTCTTGCCCGCACCTCGTGTAGATGGAGCGGGCAGAGCATCGCTGGGTGGCCTGGGGGTTGCCTGAGGAGGGCACAGGGGGGGCTGGAGCACAGAGCCAGTGCAATGTCTGGCTGCCTTCCCCTCTCCTCCTTGCGGCCAGGTGGTGCCCTTTGCTGTCACTGTGTAGTGGCAGGGATGTCACCCACCAGAGGTGCTGGCAGGAGTCATCCCAATGCACAGCTTCTCTTCCAGCAGCATCCCTCCCACAGGGGACAGGCAGCTGTGCCAGTTCCCCCGGCTGCTTAGTTTTTCTCTGGTTTGGAAACTACGGGAGAGGCTGAGCCCCAGCAGGTCACCTCTGCACAGGGGCAGGTCAGCCAGCCCTTCGCAGCAACGAAGAGCCATTTCTTTTTCTTTTCTTTCTCTCCCCTGTTTCAGGGAGTGGGGGCAGGACTGGCAAGGATCTGTGGGGAAACCACTCAGCCATGCCCGTGGGTGGAGGGCTGGCCCTGTCCCTCACCCGAGCAGGGGGAGAGGTGTCACGGGCATGGCCAGGGGGTAGCGGGGCGGGATGGGATAGCGGGCAGTCAGCTGTGGGTCAGGGCTTGGGTGGGTTGGGTGCAAGGAGGAGAAAGCACGTACAGACCTCACTGGTGCTCCCAGCCCACACCCCAACAAGTGTCAGAGTTGCTGCCAGCAGCCCCCCGTCCATGGGGCCCTGCCGGCAGCCTCCCTCCTGCACGTGTCCAGGGCTGGCGGCGCGTTGGCACGGCATCGATCCTGCCCAGGCGGATGGGCCTGTTCGAGTGGCTCTGCCAGGCGGGTGCAAAGCCACCAAGAAGGTCCTGTATTCCCTTAAACTCACTCTCCATGAGTCCACAGACACGGGCAAACAGGTCTGAGTGAGCAGCCTGGACACAGCTCGCTGCCTGCACGGAGCGGGTGCCCAGCTGATCTCAGCAGCTACGCCTCCCCCACAGGCTCCCCTCGGCGTGGGCTGCATCTCCCCCCAGCCGGTGGCAGTGCTGGGAACCCTCAGCTCCTGTGAAGTCCTGCAGTGCCAAGCTTTTCATGATGAAAAGGAAGCAGTCAGGCTGTTCCCGTGTCTTGTATTTATTGGACTGATTGTTTTCACTGAGTGGAAGAAAGCCTTTGGGAGGCCTGGAAGCACGTGGAAGAGGCAGGAAGCGATGCTGGGATCCCAGCAAGCAGGTCCCAAGTGACGCCTCCCTGCCACCGGCTCAGCTCTGTTCCTGTCCCCGTCCTCTGCCTTGTCCACAGGCAAAGACAGCGGCAACTTTGCCCCCCGTGAGCAAAATCTTTGAGCGAGGTTGGTGGAGGGCAGGCGTGGCCGCTCCGCCAGCAGCGTGGCGGCTCCCAGCTCCCCAGCCAACGTGCCAGCTGGGGGGAGATGTCCTGCTGGCGACGTCTGGTCCCTGCTCAGAGGTCTCAGCAAGACACAGTCCATCCCAGCCAGCCTCGGGAAGCCCCTGCTGGCCCACGGCACCGGGAGGGCGGGCAGCTCCCGGCGCATAGGCGGGACGGGATGGGCCGTGGCGGGAGGCAGCGGAGGGTCTCACCTGGCGTTGATGAGGTACTGCGCAAGGCTGATGTTTGCAGGGGTTCCTGTGATGGTAATTTGGCGCTCCGATGACCCTTCCGTGGCGTTGGCGATTTTGATCTGCGCTCCCGACATCTGCCGAATTTCATTGATTTTGGTCCCTTGGCGTCCGATTATGCAGCCTATTAGCTAGGAAAGAAAGCACGGAGGGAACGTCTGAGAAGCGGCAGCTCTGGCAGGCACCGGCGGGACGCGAGCACACCTGGGACAAGAGTGACCTCAATGCTCATGAAAACAGGAGAGGGACAGCCCGGGGTGACTCCTACCAGGTCCTCCAAGGACACATCCAGAGACCTGCCCTGCTCTATTCCTCGTGGAAAAGAATCTCCATTATCAGCCCAGCACCACAGAGGGCTTCAAGGAGGGCTCATTTCAGTAATAATAAATGTCATGGTTTAATGAATGGTCAATGTTTTGCAAGTACTTATCCCTTTCCCAGTCACAGCAAACCCAAAAGTGGTTTGGACTAGAAGGAAACAAACCTGCTGCCTTCCCTGGGGACTGGCCAACCCCAGGAGCCCTTTCATCGGCTGGTGCAGTGACCCCACCCCATGTTTCTTCTATCCCACTGGGACACCCTCAGTGTCTCTGCTACCCTCTCTAGCTCTTTTGGTGCTTGCCAGTGGGCACAAGAGAGCACCACGCGGCTGTGGCACCACAGAAAAGGTGGACCCTACATAAAAACATGTCCTTCATACTCTTCTGAAAAAAATCAGAGCTAGCTGGAGGCTTGAATTTCCTCAACTGTTCATCCCTTGAATTTCCTCAGTGGCTTGAATTTCTTCAGTGGTCTTTTCTCATTTGTGCACCTCCCTCAAAGCATCTCCAAAGCTTGGTAACACGTATGGGGATATCCAGCTTGGCCAACACAGGCATGAAGTGCTCTGCATGCCCTTTTTGGTGATTTGAGCTCTTTTCTGAGGGCATTTTACACTTGGGATGTTCATCTTGGCAGCTGCTGGATTTCTGCACAGTATAAGTAGAGACTGTAACTCCTCCAAATATTCCCTGGTCCTTTGATCAGACCTTGGGGCTGCCATGGTGGTTTATCCCACATGGACCTGAATATACATTGGAACGTACTGTCCCAGGACCTGTGGGGGGATGTTCAGCCCATCCTAGTCTTCAGAGAAAAAACTCTGAGATGCTTCAGCAACTGAAGATCTGCTGGAGAGACCTGAGGAGCCAAATTATTTAGGCAGATGCTCAGCTACACCCAAGATGAGCAGTGTTCAAGCTTCTCCTGGCAGTCAGAGGACCAGCAAGATGGGTATCATCAGATTTCCTTCCACTGCACCATAACTCCAAGCTACACCACTAAAACACGCCTGGTGACTCTTAAAGGAACCCAAACCTGTCCTCTGCTTCCTGAGAGGGTGGCAGTGGACGTTTAAAAGCCTTTGAAACAACAGTGGGGACAGCTAAGAAGGAGTTTTCCAAGATGCAGGTGGTGACATCTAATGTCTCACAGGTCTGGTGAGAGCTGAGTCTCTGTCAAGTGAATGCTCCAAGTGCTCCTGAGTTCTCAGAGGTCCCCTGGCATCCTTTCCTCCCATGTGAGTCCTTTTCCAAGGCGCCTCTTTCTATTTCTGAAGATGTCTTCATTGCTGTGGTCCTCCATGCTCAGCAGACACGGTTGTTGGAACCTCAGGAGCGCTTGCAGAGCTCCCTGAAGCCTCGTGGAGAGGGTGGGTGGACAGGAGCAGATCTGGGATCAGCCCTCACTGGCTCCTCTGCAGATCCCTCCTGCGGTGATTTGAGCCAGGGTGAAGCATCTCCAAGGGTTTCAGTCAGCTCACAGGCTCCCACACCGCCACGTCTCTCAGGTGGACACAGCTCTTGGCAGAGGTGCCCGGCAGCTGCAGCTGGGATCGCTGCCCTTCCCTGGCACTGTGAACAGCAGGAAGAAGGAGCAACAGCTGCCAGACCCCATCCAGAGACTCCTGATGAGGATGGGCTGAAGGTGCTTGTCAGTGGTGGAGATGGGAACAGAGACCGGATGTCATCCCTCCACTGGCCCTTATCCTGATTTGGGCACAGACTGGGTCATAATCCATAGAAACTAGTCCAGAAGCAAGTGAGGCTCGTGGATCCAGGTGCTGGCTGTGTCGTGCTCTCCATCCCACCTCCTCCCTGCCCAGCATGGCTCCAGCCTCCTCCCAGCAAATACCCCAGTCCAGCATCCACATTACCACAAAGCTTCCACCTGACCCCACAGCTGCCTGCCAGCAGTACAAAGATGAGACGCACCGTCCTCCAGAAACCCGTGTGGCACTTTGTGGCATCAGAAATGTCACTTACTTACCTCCTCTTCCCCACCACCCCACCCAGTCACTACCCTTGAGCTGGAACATCATCTCAGACTTGCCACGGCCTGATTAAGCAATTAAGACTTTAATCAGGGCTGGCATGGGAGCTCTCTCCCTTTCCCAGTGCTGTCAACTGGGAATGTTTCATGAGCACTGAGTTCACTTGGAAAGGGAAATGGAGCACTAAGGATTGTACCTATGGAAGCTACCAATGGGGTAAAGTCCAAGGAGTGCCGCAGGTTGGTTCCCAATGCAGTGCACATGGATGAGGATCAGGGTGAGGAGGGATCTCTAAATATATTTAACAAAGTCAAATTTATAAACTTCAGCTTGCACATAGATGGATGTATGTATATATCAACATTTATGTGTACACACACACGGACGGACATGCCAAGGAAGCACACGGGTTTACTTACATCATTGGGAATGGTGAGTTCATGAGTACTGGCCGGGGGACTGGCATCCAAACCTGGGCAGATGCAAGGGAACACGGTTAGAGCTGGCAGAGGCAACGCAACGGAGCTCTGCGTCTTTCCCGCAACACTGCCAAGGCTGCATCCTGCTCCGGGCGGGGAGGGCAAGGGGATCACACACTCCGGGACAAGGAGGAGGAAGACGGTTGCTACCTGACTCTGCTGGAGCTGGGTGTCACCTTCCCTGCATCCCACGAGTGCCTCACTTCCCACCCTTCATCCTCCCACTGGGAATGGCTTCAGAGGAGGGTGCAAGGTTCCAGCATCAGCAAAGAGAGGTGGGTGAAACACCTTCCCACGCAGCAGCAAAGAGAGCTTGCTGGCTGGGACACCCGCCAGCCCCACAGGAATGCTGTCCATGCACCCTCCAACCCTCTCTGGATGCAGCAGCATCAAGCTGCTGGGGTGTGAAAGCAGCTGGGTTCCCCAAAACCGGTGTCCCCATGGGATCCGGTGGCACAAGTCCTCTGGAAGTTAAGCCCCACAGACTCTCATGCAGAATTTGAGCCAGACTGCTAAGACATGCAACGTAGCTGGACCCAGGACCAGCTGTCCCTCTTATTCCCAAAAGAAAGCAAGATGAACAGTGTGGAGATTTAGATCCTGCTTCTCTCCAAAATTAGACAGCCAGGAGCAAAGGCAGCAGCGTGCTTCGTCCCACCCTCTCCTGAATCAGGGAGAGCTCTCTCCTCCATGGTGGGAAAGGCTGGAGCCAGCAGGATACCCAGTGAGTGCAGCTCCAGAGGTGCAAGGACACCATGCTCCTCGGTCAAAGCCTGCCTCTCCCACGGTTTCCCATATTAAATCACCTCAGTGCCGAAGCAGGGACACCCTATGTCAAATCTGCAAGAAAGAAGCTGTCTGGTGCCTGAGAGGAATCTGCAGTAACTGGAAAAAAATCCCTTATCTTTATGATATAAACCACAGATGAAGGCTTGTAAGAGCAGAAGAGACTGCCAGATCTGTATCCACGGAAAGAGGAGGTGCAGGTTAAGGTTAAGGAGGTGCAGAATGAAGAAGCGCAAGGAGACTGGAAGTGCAGGGCTCCTGCAAAACAAGACAGCAGCAGCACCCAATTCCTCATATATTTCCATGGAGGGCCTCAGCACAGAGTAAGAGGATCTCTGGGTATCTCTGATGTGCTCATGCGTGATCTTAGGATGTTGGGAAATGATGGTGAGGAGGCCCTGGCACCGGTTGTCCAGAGAAGCTGTGGCTGTCCCATCCCTGGAAGTGTTCAGGGCCAGGGTAGATGGGATTTAGAACAGCCTGGTCTAGTGGAAGGTGTCCCTGCCTGTGGCAGGGGGATGGAACAAGATGGGCTGTAAGGGCCCTTCCAACCCAAACCATCCCATGACGGTGTGACACTGCACTTCCTGTGCTCTCCTGAATGTAGCTTCCCAGACACACCTCGCTGACATCTGCCTGCAAGAGGCTTCCTCACTAGATTTTTCACTTGGGAGCACAGAGAGGAGAGGAAATGCAGGGAATGAGGATGCAGATCCTCCAGCAGGCAGCCCTCTACTGTCCTTCACCCCTGCCAGGGGTGCTAATGCAAAAACCTGCACATAACATCCCCTGCCCAGGTATTATACCACTGGCAATGCTCAATGCTGACTTTACAGCACATGCATCACCTGGACTGGCCTGTACACTGAGCCTCCTCAGAGTCTGGGGCAAGGTGGGCTGCACCTATCACAAATATGTCCCTCTGGTGCGGGTGTTCCTATCTTGGCCATAAGTTACAAGGCTGAGCTCAGCAGCAGCCTGGTTGTGACAGAAAATGTCTTCTGAAAGGAGCAGAGCACAAGTGAGGGCTCCAAGCACCACTGAGGCATGGAGGGATTTTAGGGGATATAAGCTAATCTCCTCACGCTCATAGGCAGCACACAGTCCACCCCACACTCAGATGACGTGGATGATGCTGAAAGCCCTTGGGAGACCTGGTGCCATGGTACTGCACCATCCCTGCATCACAGAGCCTTTGAGGAATGGCCACATCCTTCTCCATGACCTGGTATAGTCCATCACTCCAGATCCTCCCTCTCTCATACAAGCAGTCCATGAGGCTGTAACGAGGGTGTGAGGGCAGGATTATTGCCTTGGGTAACTGCAAAGGGCAAAGGGGGCATGCAGAAAACATGGCTGCACAGGTCAATGTCATGAAATCTGTACTTCTGCAGTCTTGTGGGGTCTGCTTGCTTGGGCTACACTTGCTTTCACAGCTAGGTGCCATCTCCAAACCTCTGAGGCATGCATGAGATGGCTGTGTGCCCCAGGTCTGGTTCAACCTGCCTGTGAGCATCCAGGTCTTGGGATAGCTCCTCTGCGCAATAGTAGGAAACAAAAGACAAATCTCTTCCTCACATACAGATGAATGTGGGACATCTGACAGCAAAATTTCTCCGAGGCTGCAGCCACGTTTTGGCTCCTCAGGGTCCTGTCCCACTAAAATTGCAACTCACCCTGAATGGCTCGGAGATGGCTAGAGCTGCATGTCATGGCTGTTCCCACCGGCACTGCTCTGTTGTTTCTGAGCAAAGTTTATGCAAAATTAAATGCAGGAATGAGGGTGATGACTCTGGAATCTTCCCGTTACACAGACAGCATTAAGGCAGACTTCACTACACCTGAGGGGCAGCTCCCTGCTGCTCTCTGTGCCCAGGGACAGCACCCGAGAGAACAGCATGAAGCTGTGCCACGGGAGGGTCAGGCTGGAGATCAGGAAAAGGTTCTTACCCCAGATGGTCCTGGGGCATTGACCAGGCTTCCAAGGGAATGGGCACGGCCCCAAGGCTGCCAGAGAGCCAAAGGGGCATTTGAACAACGCTCTCAGGGATGCACAGAGTGGAGTTGTTGGAGTGTCTATGCAGGGCCAGGGGTTGGACTGGGTGATCCTTGTGGGTCCCTTCCAGCTCAGGATATTCTGTGGTTCTGTGGCAGTTACACACAAACATCACAGAGCCAGGCAATAAAGCCCAGGCACTTTTCCTTTGACATGCTGCACCAAGGAGAAGGGTGCTAGCTTGATCTCTCCCTGCCCACCAAGACAACTTGCTGTCTTCTCCATGAACACGATTCCTCTCGGAGCACAACAAAGGCACAGTCCTGTTTATGGAATATATTTCAACCAAAGCCTGCTTACTTCCCTCTAGCTTTGTGTTTTACCTGATGACTGGCCCATCAGATTTTGAGCTTCTTCGGAGGAATGTAAGGGCAGCTTTTCTCCTGAAGAGCAAAGAAGAAACAGGTTTAATGCTTTTCCCTTCGAGGAGATAAGCAATGTCACTTCATCTACAGCTCTCAAAATATGATGAACATACTGTCAGAAAAGTAATTTCCAAGCGGTGCTTTCAGTTCCTCCATCCCCTGTGCTCTATCTGCTTCCCAGGTCACTGGGAACACGCCAGCCTCGAGGACAAGGCTCAGGCCGTGACAGCGCCAGCCGTCCTCCTGTCAGCACAGCCCCTCTGGCCACGACTCCTTCCCACTGCAGGGGGGCCATCTTGCCTGGCCCAGCACCGCTCCCCAAGGCAGCACCCCCAGCCGGCCCTCAGCCGCTCCTGCCGGGAGAGCGCATTTGTCCCACCAGGAGAGCGCGTTTATCCCACTGGGAGAGCACATTTGTCCTGCTGGGAGTGAGTGCTTGTCCCGCCGGGAGAGCACGTTTGTCCCGCTGGGAGACCACGTTTGTCCCATTGAGAGAGAGCAATTATCGTTTAAGGAGAGAATGTTTGTCCCGCCAGAATCAGGAGCGGCGCAGGGCAGGAGATGCTGCCTCCTCCGTGGAAGGAGGGACGGTGGTCACGGCTTCTGCTGGGAAAGCTCAGGCTGAGAGCTCGCCCCTGAGCACCGTAACCCCCACAACATCCGTCAAGCCTCTCCTTAACCTCTCCCCGTGGATAATGCCACTTTTTACTCGCCCTGCTCATTTCCATTAAACAACGAGAGTTTAGAAAGAGAGAGAAACTCTACAGGTAAGAGAAGGATATCTTGAAAGGGCGTGTGGGTACGTACCAGGGAAAGCGGGGGTGGTCTGTCCAAGGGGAGTAAAGGGGGTTTGCTGCATAGCCAACTGGTGGAGCTTGGTCAACTGCTGAGGGGTAGGAGGGACATTAGAGCTAAGAAGGTTATTGTCATAGAGTACAACAAGTCACACTGAAAAGCAAGAACAAAACTATAACGAAAGGGGGGAAAGCGAACTGAAAAATAGAAAAAAAAAAAGAGAAAAACCTGAAAAAAATAAAAACCAAACCAGGAAGCCATGGTGAGACATGGCAAAAACATTAGCAGAAAGGACTTGGCCTGGGTACAGTGCAATAAAGCCCCAATCTTTGGCAGAAGTGCTTGGTCAGGGTCTGAAGTACGATACCGGCAAGAAGCCCATTCTTAATGTCAGTTCAACTGTTCTTCCTTGGCTCAGGGCCAGCTGATGGGCATCACAGTCAGCACCCAGGGACCCTCTTTGTGCCACCAGAGCCACATTGCCACCTCCTGTCCAAGGAGCACACATTCTTGTGCTGTGCCTCAGATGGGAAGTGCCTCTGGGAGATGGATAAACTATGTTTCTAAATGCCAGCTCATTAGGAATATCGGGAATTATGGGCTTCAGCCATGACCAGTAGGTATTTCAGATCCTTGTATCCCTTGTTGTGCCGGGGAGGTTTTGCTGCCCGGTCAGGAAGCAGTTTTATAGAGAGGTGTTTGTTTGTTTGTTTGTTTGTAATACATTTTGTGCTGTTTTACTGCTCTAAATTAACAAAAAAAATAAAAACCAAACAAACCAAAAAAAGACAGGAAAAGAAAATAAAAGAAACCAAACTGGGCTGAAGTCTGGCAGTGAGCAGGAGGGAGGCTCTTTATCACCTCCCAGTTTCACAGGTGCTCAGGGAGCTGTCAGCACAGCATCACCCCCCAAACTCAAACTGCTTGTTTTGCCCATCATCCCTGGCAATGGGGAAGCAGGAATTACAGCTTCCATATTTTGGGGGACAACAAGACTCAAACACCTCCTTGCTGCTGCAGCAGGGCTGGGGAGGGAGAGCGGGGAGGTCCGGCTGGCAGCGGTGAGGGGGAAATGCTGGGAAGAGCTGACCTGGGTGGGCTGCACACACTGGGGGAGGCTGGAGGGAGGCAGCAGGAAGGGGTGAAACACCTGCAAATCCCTGGACAGGTACCCCTGGGATCCCTGTCCTGCCTGGAGAGGCACGAGGACACCCAGCCTCCGCTGCCTCAGGGGAGAGGTCTCACCACACCACAAAAAGAGGTGTCTGCACGTCTCTCTGCTTATTTTGGCTGGCTTTGGGTTATTTTAGGCAAAGGTGTGATGCAGAGGGCTCCTGCCACAACATGGCTGTCTCCAGGTAACACTGGGCATGCCACTGCTCCTGCAGGGAGCAGGGATATCAGCATTCACTTCTTTTTCACGTCAGAAGTACCCTGTTTTCTGGATACTGCACCCTGTTTCTCAAATTCCTCATGCCACCTGGTCCCACTGGCAGGACTCCAGGTGAGACATCTTTGCCCAGTGGGGTTCAGCTGTGCCCTGGGACAGGCAGGGGTCCAGCTTTGGCAAATGGGGGAGACCAAAATCCTTTCTAATACTGACCTAGCAGACCTTCCAGGCATAGTTTGGACAGTGGTATCTATGCAGCCTCTGCAATTAGAGCAAAAAACAAGCCTAGGAGAGGAGGAGATGGCTGCAGGCAGGTGTCACAGAAAAAGCTGCAAAGTCCATCTCTTGCAGCTCAACTTCCACGGTCGAGGGAGGGGCTTGTCCCCCTCTGCCCTGGTGAGACTGTACCTGAGGTACTGCAGCCAGGTCTGGGGTCTCCAGCACAGGAAGGACATGGATCTGTTGGAGTGAGTCCAGAGGAGGTCACAGAGATGCTCCAGAGGGCTGAAGGGGCTCCAAGAGAGCTGCAGAGGGACTTAGGACAAGGGCCCAGAGCGACAGGACAGGGGAGAATGGCTTCACACTGACAGAGGTCACGGTTAGATGGGATTCTGGGGAGAAATTCTTCCCTATGAGGGTTCTGAGGCCTTGGAGCAGCCTGGGACAATGGAAGGTGTCCTTGCCCATGGCAGTGGTTTGGAGTGAGATGAATTTTAAGGGCCCTTCCAATTCAACTCATTCTGTGACTGTGATCCTGCAGCTTTCAGGAAGGCAGGCAGCTACACCTCACACCCCAGACAGCCAAAAACACCCAGGCAATGCTGAAGACCCTTGTGAGCCAAAGCTTCCCCTGTCCTGGGGCATTTCTCCAGGGGACAAAATCAAGGCAGGAGCCCACGTTGGGCATTCAAAATTCTGCCCACTTTGCAAAAGGCAGCCACTAAAAACAGACACCTAAAAAGTGTTTTTAAAGCCCTAAAAGCACATTCTAGACTGATTCTGCACTGAACATTGTTTAAAATGACCAATCATTGAAAGAACACCCTGCAAGTAAGGGATGGAGTGAGTAGCCCCTGTACCAACAGCTTTCTTCAGGAAATTTGCTGGGAGTGGGGCAGAATGCAGTCAGCAAATTTATTTTAATCCTGACAATCAGAGAAATATAGGAACAAGGAAAACACTAAGCTGTTGGCACCACTTGCAAAGAAAAACTGGAATAAAGACTGCGTTAATCTACCCTAAATACACAGGTAATTTACTTATTTTCTGTTTATGGAGCAAAAGCAAAGAGTACACAGTCAGGAATATTTCTTATCAACCATCACAGCAGGCTGTTCAGAGTACACACATACTGGTGTCACATGGAAAGCCAAAGCCTGGATTCCTCTAATTCCAGTGAAACCACTTCTCCTAGGATGAAAACCCAGCCTAGAGCCCCCAAATGCTCCCGTATGGGCCAGGCATTCGTGGTACCAAACAGCCTTGCCACCTTCTCAACCACAGAAAAAGTAATTCCACAATTTAGTACCTGATGCACCCACTGGAAAGGGGAACACTGAGCTGCATCAACCCCTTCCCATGGGTGGGATGGCTGGAGAAGGTTTTCCACCCACTGTCACATCCTCAGCCCCACTGCAGAGCCCTGCCTTGCAGGAGGGACCCTCTGCAATGGGACTCGGTGGGTATTTTATCCCCTTGGAAACATGTTTAGAAAGTCCCTACTTCTTCCAAGAGCCATGACCACCTCAGAAGCTGAGCTTCACTGCTTTCCTCAAAGAAATCCTTCAAAGAGACTGATTTCCTACTTCCTTTAGTAATTCCAGGTGCACAAATTCCAGCTGTTGATCCCTACAGGGGATCTGAGCATCAGCAAACCTCAGTCAGAGCAGCTCAGAGCAGCTCCTGTCTCCGCACCAAGCAGCCTGAGGTGACTGAGACAGCCCACAAACTGAGACAGCCACCAAACCCAGGGTGACCATGCTGGTCTGGGGGCCCTCAGCAAGGTGAAATCCAGCAGCACACAACTTCTCCATCCCTCTGGGAGACACAGTGCAGGCTTTGTCCAATTTCTGTGTCACCCAAAGGAGCACCCCCTCAGAAAGGCACATCCCTGCCCAGGCTTCAAGCACAAAACCCCAGAGCTCTGGTTTCTTTTCACCCCACCAAGCTCAGCAGCTAAACATGCCCTCGGCTTACCAACATTTTAAAGACAAGGGGAAAATAGAAGGGAAAGCGTTATTTTTTTCTTTTTTTTTTTTTTTTCTTGTTTTGATCATTTTGAGGCACAAAATGCATAGAGTATGGTTTCTCTCAGAATGAAGGGATAGCACTGAATAATGCAAACAATTTAGCATCAGGCCAAGTCCTCAGAAGTAATAAAGTTTAGTGCTAACAGGTTAAAAGACTACTCGAGGTATTACAGATACTACACACGGCCAGTTACTTCGAAAATATGCTATTAATATTATTGGCTAATATTAATATTATGTGAATTAACAGTAGCATGCAGGTGACAGAAAAGGGTGTAAGAAAAATGAGGGTAAAACTCACATCCGGGTGTGGAATAGCGTATTGTCCCTGAATTGTATAGGCCTGTAAAGGGAAAACAAAGATGTTACCAGGGCTGGCAAGACCTTGGGGAGAGAAGTCCATCCCTCTGCTGGGACCCCCTGTGCCACATTAAATTCCCTGGGGCACCAAATCCTTGGGGAAGGAGGGAGATGTTCCACCTTCCATCCAACCTAGAGCCCGCTGAGCTACCTGACTTCAAGGGCCCAGGCTCAGTTTGACTTTTTCAGAAGGAAAGAAACAGTTCTTAATAGGTGCCAGCATTGCATGGAGCAGGAGTATCAGGCTGTGGCCGGTCTTTGCTGTACAAAAAAATAAGGATCGGTGGCAGGGGGGATGGAAGTGGATGATCTTTAGCATCCCTCCCAACCCAAAGGACTGGAAGGGATGCTAAGGATCATCGACTTGCTCCCGTGATTCTCTGAGAACCAGAACTACCTGTGTAGCAGGTGCACGGTGACATCACTGCCCAAGTGTGATCCCAAAAAGCAAGCCAGCTCCGTGAGCCTCTCTGTATTTCCAGGTGCACAAGTCCCAGTGGATGCTTGACATCCACCCAGCATTTTCCAGTGCTCTGCTGGGGCATTGGAAAGGGCATTGAGGCGAGGGCTGCCTGCACTGCAATGCCTTCCACCAGTTGTAATTGATAAATCCATGCAAGTATCTGCCAGGCAAATGGGTTTGTGTGCTTTCCCATCCTTTGTAGCAATCCCTTCTCTTTTTGTTCGTAAATAACCCCAAAATAAGCCCCAATGTCGGTGAAGAGCCAGACACTAGAGAGCCCAATGTTTAGGACTTAACCAGCTAGCAAAATGTATCTCACTGGTTGACACATTATTCAGATGATTCTGAAAGAAATGGCAAAAGAGATGGAGAACATTTTGAAAAGGGAGAGTAAAGATTGCCAAGAAAAATGAAAGGAAAAAAAAACCTTGGAAGCTCCTGCAAATTTGCTGCATTGTTTGCAAAGAGCAAAGTGCTTTGCATGAAGGAAAGCCCCAAAATCATGGAGGAGGAAAAGGGAAAATGGCTGTGCCAGCACCCACCAGCATCCCAGCACAATGAGGACACAACAGAGGCTGAAGAGTTGCCCGTCCTGGTGGTTTAATTTAGCCATTGTTTTTTGATTAGAAAAACTGAGCCAAAAAGGTAATTAAGGGCAGGAAGGTGTCTTGGACAGATGCAACTCAATCCTGACCTTTGAGGGCTGGTCCCTCGGCAGCTGCCGCTGGCTGCTACATCCCTCAGCCTGATGAGGCTCATCCCACCCCAAACACCTGTCACCACTGCCACCAGCTGTCCCCTGCCCACCGGCCCCATGCCACCCCTCGGGCAGAGCTGAAGGGCTCCCAGCCTTGGGAAGAGCTCTCATTTCAGAGACAGCTGCTTCTTCCCGTGATGTTACCTCTGTCCAAGACACCAACCACTCCCAGCAGGAGAATTGCTGCCTCCATCTCACTCTCCCTTTTGAAAAGATCAGTTCACCAGGCAGCTGGACTCAAAGCTCTTTTCCAGGACAGTTGCTCAGATGGAGTGACACACTCATGATGCTGGCAATGACTAATTCAGCCTGAAATAGCCTCTGCTCTGGGCTTTGCTCTTGGTCTTGGTTTGTCCTTCTATTTATTATGGTTGGAGAGAAATTAAATAACTCATGTGGAGCTGTTCGGGGTAGCATAAGCTGTGCTTTTGTGGTGTTGGCCCTACCTGGCTCCTGGAACTCTTGGGAAGGTACATCCCTTGCTGGATGTGATGCACCACAGCATGGTGGCACCTACAGGCAGGCCCTCAGTCACCAGGTGAGGCGAGGAAATCACGAGGAGAAAGCAAAGGTGCAAGTTCCCTCTTTAGAAACACAGACACTAGTGCTCAGCTCGCTCTTGTTTCTGCTGATTTTTGTTTGCACAATAACCTCCAGCTCACCCGTGTGATGGTTGTCCCACAAAAGCAAAACCTCTCCAAGGCTCGCTGCTGGAAATAGCACGCGGTGGCTGCAATGTCACCAGGGTGACGCAGTGCAGGCTCTGCCACAGGGGGAAGCAGCACCCCAGACCAGCCGAGCACCAGGGAGGGACGGGGACACAGCTCTTCCACAGGGGCTGCCCTGAGAAAAGGAGCACCTGCGACAAACCCTTCCAGCCTTGGATCAATTACAGCTACAGAAAGGTGTTTTTAATTGGGCTGGAGGTGCCAGAGAGCAGCAACAGCCTCTTGTTCAACAGCTTTTCTAATCCTCTCCTTCTCAGCCACTGACAAACACTGAACTTGGGTCTGGCCAAGCAAATTCCAGCATTTCCTTTGTGTGACACCCTGCCACGGAGGTGACACCCCGTCTGGGCCTCCCCTTCTCCTCACTGAGCAGCATCCATCACAGGAGTCAAGCCAAGAGCTTTCAGTCCAGCTGTGGCACACAACGGATGGGATGACACCATGCAAGTCAGAAGGCAAAGAAACCTGAGTGCACTAACGGGCAGCGGCTGGTGCTGCAGTAAAAGGCTGAGGTTGGCAGTGGAGGCTGCAAGCGGGTCGGCTCTTACCTGACCACCTGCAAAAATGACAGGGGTGGAGGCGGGCTTTGGGCGGTAGGGAATGGTGGCACCTTTTGGTGGGGACTAGGAAAAGGGATAAGGAGAGGGAGAGAGAACATTAGAAGAGCTTTCCTGAAACGGCGGCAAAAAGAGCGTTAGAGAGCACCTAACGGAGCACGGCCCCCGGGGCCGCCACAGCAACACCCGCACCAGGCGACACCGCGTTTCTGGACAGGAGCACATGGGGGAAAGAGGGCTTTCATGGGACACGAGGACAACCTGGGGCACGGGAGATCCCCTGCTGAGGCACGGGCCCCTGAAAGGCCTCCTGGAGCTCTGCTGCCTTCCTCAGCTCTGCTCTGCTCTGCCCAAATCACGCTGCCTGCTCCAGGCTCCGGGAAGCCTCCTCAGAACACCCTGAGGAGAGCGTCAAGCAGCAGGACGGGGAGGTACAGCCCATCTGAGCGACCTGACATGATGCTCAAGCTCTTTGGCTGCCCTCATCTTCCTGTGGAANAGTTAGGATGGCATTTCTGGATTGGTTTGAGAGAAAACTGGACAGTACAATGTAAGGGTCATGCATTGGAAATTAATTGAAAACATCAAGTATGTAATTTATAGTATAAAAGACAAGAGCTTCCCTCTGGGCAGGCAGAGTGCCTCTGACCAGCTTGCTAGACAGACCTCTATACCTCAGAGAGAAAATTCCTTAGAAAAGAAAGAATAAACAACCTTGAAAACCTCAGAAAACGGCTTCTGCATCTTCTTCGGCGCTAGAGCTGGGAAAAAGGAAAGAAACACGAACTCAAACCATCACCAAATGTCCTGCTGTGAGTGATCTCAGGTTCAGGGAGACCCCACAGACAGCGACAGAACAGGAAGGTGGAGCAGGGCCACCTTCAGGCCTTGTTGCGGTCCATCCCTCTCCGAGCTGCGACATGGGTCAGTGAGCGATGTCCCTGCACATGGCTGGAATTTGATGAGCTTTAAGGTCCCTTCCAGTACATTCCATTCTGTGAGTCCATGGTTCTGTGGTCTTGCTGCTCTCTGTCAGGTCCCTGGGTAGGTCTGAGCCCAGCTGCAGTGACCGAGCTGCCGGTGTGATGTCCAGGAGCTGCTCACCCAGGCTCTCACCCCCGGTTTTCTCCTGGACAACTTACAGGCCATAGGAAACATGGAGGTTTCTAGGGATCAGGAAATATTTCAGCTCTCCTCCTGCTTCTACCCAAAATTAAACAACTCAGTGACTGCTATATAGGGACAGGCAGTAGAAATTACACTATCTTTTTTTTTTTTTCCTGTGCATTCTTGGGATGTCTACTTATAAGCTGGCAGCATTATCTAAATCCTCCTGCTAAGCACCTGTCCATGGGAAAGCTGATCAAAGCACATCTCCAGCATCCCAAACCTACTAGTCCTTTTATTGCATTATAAATCTTGGAGGGGACAAGCCAAGATTATCTATTTAAGACTGAAAGGTGATACAGAACATCTCTGTGAGCCGTTAAAGTCAGGGCACTTTCCAGATTTCAGAAGACTATTGGGCTTTTCTCTTCCCCGTGGCTGAGCTGTACAGAGGAGCAGCACATCTTGCTTTGTGAGGAAGACTTTTTAACACACCTGGCAAGCATTACCTCAGGGCTCATCTCTGCTGCAGTCCATGACCTGGAGTCACAGGGTGCCTAAAATTCCTCTGGCAGCAGTGCAGGGCACAGCCAGCAGGGATGGGTAATGTGGCTCCCGGCTATTCCTCCTGAAATATTTTCCTGAGATTTCTCCTGCTGCTGCCAAGCTGAAGATGCTTCCCTTTGGCTTTGCTTCACCTTCACCATCTGAAGCTTTTAGAATGGGAAACATGCTCCTTCCTGCTGTGAAAGAGCTGTGCAGAGGGGCCTTACATTGGTCCCCAGTTTGTCCGTCTCTGGGATGCCCCAGGAGTGGAATGTGTCACCATCCCGTGTCCCAGGGGCTTTCCTCCTGGAGCTTCTCCCATCTGAGGCGGCAGGTGTGGCTGAGGTCATCTCCAGCAACTGGTACAGCAGCATCTCTTCGTGGCAGAGATCTTCCAGCTCTGCTTGTCAGCATTTATCCCAGAAAATGGCACCTTGGACATAAATCCATGTGCCCTACAGCCCCTGCTCTCCACCAGCCTTCCTCACTACAGCCCTCACTGGAACACAGCCTCGTGCTCCCAGTTCCAGCTCCCCCCGTGCAGGGGATGCTCTGGCCTCCTCCTCCTCCTGGCTGTGTCCTCGTGAGGCAGACACCAGGTGCTTGCAGCAGTGACTGCAGCCCCATCTCCTTCCCACGGCACCCTGGGTGCTGCTGGGACACCAGGCCAGGCTATCCCAGCTTGCTCTGAAGCCACCCTCTGCTGTGACACAAACCACCTCCTTTGGGGCACCCGACCAGACAGGCTTCCAGTGTGGAACTCTAGAAACTATGGACAATGGTGGGGAAAAGACACGGGGGGTGTTTCCAGCGGAGGCACCAGGAAATGAGAGTGGTCTGACAACGTGGGGTGAAGGGGACAAGACAGACACGCTCCACAGCTCCCAGCGCTCCCCTGGGGCCAGCTGGGATTTTTTTTCAGTATGTACTTTACCCCTTTTGTTACAGACTCTACCTCCAGCATCACCACACAGATCTGTTTGACACACTGGATAATTGCATCGGGTGTCCCCGAGATTGTCACCGCCCGCTCCGTGGAGTTGGGCAGCATGTCCCCCGCCACTTGGACCTGAGCACCTGTGGACTGGAGACAGAAAAGAGAGAGGAAGGAAAAATCCCACAGCTGAACGCCTTCACCCAGAGCCAGCTCCAGCTCCCGCATCAGCCAGACCACCCCAGGAAGCAACGTGATGCACAGTGCAGCACGGGGCTCCCCTTTTCCGAGGCAGCTCCCCCTTGGCCGCAGCTCAGCTCTGAGAAGCTGAACTGAAGGAAAATAATGAAATGGAATCTGCCTCACCTCTCGGATTTCCTTGATCTTGGAGCCTCCCTTGCCGATGAGGGAGCCGCACTGACTGGCTGGCACCACCAGCCGCAGTGTCACCGGAGGTTTGCTGGTAGCCGTGCTGTTGCTCATGGAGTTGGTTATGTCCTTGGGAAGGAAAAGTGCAGCACATCAGCCCTTGGTGCCTGAGCAGAGCCACCCCCAGCGCCCAGGTGCCACATCCATACACCTTGTGGCCAGGTGACTGGAGTGTTCCCTCTGGAATGCTTCCAGGGATGGGAACCACCACTGCCCTGGGCAGCCTGTTCCAAGGCCTGACCAACCTTCCAGTGAGGAAGTTTTCCCTAATATCAAACCCAAACCTGAGGTCACATCCTCTGGTCCTGTCACCTGGGAGAAGGGACCAACTCCTAAATGCTGCACTCTCCTTCCAAGCACTCATAGAGAGTGAGAAGTTTGCCCCTGAGCCTCCTGCTCTCCGGGCTGAGTCCCCCAGCTCCCTGAGCCGCTCCCCATCAGACTTGTGCTCCAGAGCCACTCTAGTTAGAGACGAGTGAAAGCTTGTCTGCTGAGGCCATGGCCCAGTTAGGCAAATCCAATCAGGCACTGCTGTCCCCAGCCATGGGCTGGCTCACATTTCTCACCTCTTCAAATTTGTAGGCGATCATGGCAAAAGCCTTGAAGATGGCATCGGTGGGGCCAGTGATAGTGACAATCCGTTCAGGGCAGTTCCCCTCCGAGATGTTGATCCTTGCCCCACTCTGGAAAAAGAAGAGGAGTCCTGGAATAGCCACAGCCAAGCAACCAGGTGGTGTCCTCTCAGCCTGACACCTGTGCCAGCCTCACAGAGCTCCATCTAACCTTCCAAACTCCCACCCTTCCTCTGCAGTGATTTCAGCCCTGCTTTATCCAAACCCTCAGAAAGGGCTTCCAGTGTTTTACTGCAAACCCATGGGATCGAGGCAAGACCAGCCTGTGAAGAGTTTTGCCCACTGCCCTGACAACTCCCTGGGAGCTGCAGGCACAAAGACCCCGGACAAACTCAAAGCATCTTACAAGGGGCCTAATTGCAATGTTTCATTAAATACTTGACTCTGGAAAATGTGACAGGAGTTTGAGTGTGAAGGGAGAAATCTGGACCAAAATGCTCTGGGGACAGCTGGCTTGCTTGTCCTGACCCTGGGAATTACTGCACGTATCACACAGGGCAGCGTGCAGCTCTGGCCACTCTGCACTCCCTTCCTCCTACAAACCATTCTCAGAGCAGGCTGCTCACCTCCTCACGCATCTTCTTCACGGTCTCTCCTTTCTGAAACAAGAGGGAAAACCAAGCCTTCACAGAATATTCAAGACTTCTACCTTGGAAACAATCCTACTGAAAATGCATCTCCCTAATACATGGCAATGCGTCGCCAAAAGCATGGGAACTGTGATGCCTGGCCCTGCACCCCCATGTGATGGTCAGCTGAAGAGCTGAGCATGAAAATCATCAAATACATATATACAAATTATAAATCTGAATCTTCCCAACTCTGAATCTTCCCATAGTTGGACATGCTGATGGAAAAATAAGGCACAAGCCTACAGGGAAAACGTGTTCATGCTGCAAATCTTTGCCACCATAAACCTTTCTTTTAAAACCACCCAAAAAAAACCCCTAATCCTGTATAACCAGACTTTCCAAACCACCGTGAAAACACCAGAAGCTTTTTTGCACAAGGTAAATGGAGTCCTCTGACCTCAGAGACAGGGGCTATAGAATTACTTAAAATATAATTTAAATGTATCTGTGTGACACTTTTAGTATCTCTTAATGAAGTTATTTGATGAAAACACCAGAGCAACATGACCATAAACTCCCAGCCATCGCCCAGTGAAGCAGCTGGGAACAGTTTGGTGGTTGGTGGGGTTTTTAGGGGAATGGTCTTTGACCCCTCTCTGGGTCTCTCCTAATTTCTGGCTCACAAATGCAGCAACGAGCTCAGGCACCCCACACTTTTCAGGACATCCCAGGGAACAGGTTACTAGGGCATCCACCACACCACAGGTGCAGGAGCAGCATCAAAGGTACATTAAAATGCATCCTTACCTTCCCAATGATGCTTCCAACTTCCTGCACAGAGAAAAGGCCAAAAACAGAGGAACTGACATTAGAAAATGTGATGAGAATCCAGCCCAACCCCATAATGAAGTAAAGACCTGGTGGACACTGTACCCAGCAGAGGGTTGAGGGGCAGGAATGAGAGGGAGCAGGAGCACCATGGCACCCTCTCCAGCAGCAGGACAGGTATTCCCGGGGCTGGCACAGCTGGACAGAGCTGTGTGTGGGGCTGGGCAGGTGGGAAAGGGGAAGGTGGGTGAGGACAGCCCTGCTGTGGAAGCCTCTCACCTTGCCATGCATCAGCAGCCGGATGGTGAGGGTGACGTTGAGGCCGCCTTCGGAGACCTTGGACTCCATTTCCTACCGGGGGACGGGAGACGTGCGTTAGCTGGGAGAGCAGCACCTCGGCTGGATCACCTGCAGACACAGCGGGGAAGGTCTGCTCTCAGAACAGGCTCCTCGGGGTGGGATGGGCCCCACAGAGCAGCCAAAAACCAACTCTGGAGCAAGGCAGCAGGTAAGCAGCGTGGCCAAGGGCCGGTGGCTGCAGTGGGGCTTTAAAAGACCCACAGCACACAGCATCTAGCAAACCTAAGTTTACCACTTCCAGCATAAAGGCACTTTGCCAGTGGCCAGGAATGGTCTATCTGACCCCAGGAGCACTGACTGGGAAGGACAGAACCACCATCCTGGTTGTCACACATCCTGACCTGAGAGCTCCCCAGGTGGGCAGATGTGGAGCACGCCACTTCCAGCCATTCATGTCACACATATCTAACAAAACCACGCTGCTTTCCTTTTCAGTTCACTCTCTTTCCTCCTCTGCCCTCTAGAGGGGCCACTGATACTTTGAAGGCAAGGGGAGGAAGAAATATAAAACAGAGAATGGCAACAAATCCTTCGTTTTTCATTCCTGATGCCTCTTTAGGAGCACCTCTGCAGGAGGATGTGGCATGTGAAATGTCCCTGCAGCCCATTCAATGAGGAGAGCACTCCCGTCCCAGAGGGAGGTGCCAGCATCCTTCTACGTGCAATGCTGAGATATGGAGCAATCCTCCCTTGTGCTGTTTAATCCCTCAGTCTCTATCAGATGGGAGATTTTTCATCCTGCTCTCAAGCATCTGGCATCTCGCCTTGTTCAGGCAGGGACTTACGTGAGCAAAAGCAGCAGGAGGATAAACAAGTTCTCAAGTACTGCTTTAATGCAAGTCAGGATGGATAAACAGCAGCAACACACGGACCATGGCTGGGAGATGGGTTTGATGCAAAACTTCTTCCCAGAGGTCATTGTGAAACCCAAAATGGATAATCCCACGTGGTTTGCAGGGAGAGAGAATTCCCTAAAGCTAAAGGACGCTGGCTCACCGGGAGTGAGGCTGCTTATGACCTACGTGCAAATGCGGGGCTTGAGGCTGCTGCATGTTAACAATGAAAAAAAAAATTAAAATAAATAAAAAAAAGAGGACGGAAACCTCACAAGAAGGATAAGAAAGGAAATGTGCTGAACACCAGAACAGGCTGCCCAGAGAAGTTGTGGACTCCCCATCCCTGAGAGTGTCCAAGGCCAGGCTGGACTGGGCTTGGAGCAGCCTGGGATGGTGGAAGGTGTCCCTACCAGGGGGTGAAATGAGATCAGCTTAAAGGTCCCTTCCAACCCAAACCACGCTGTTATTCTCTGGTTCTATGTCAAGCTGAAAGGTGCTTTTAAGGGTGGGGAGAAGGAGAATATTTCAGAGGAAAAAGGTGACGACATTGGAGACTAAAGTAACAGGAATGGGCTGAGAGACTATAACAGAACAGGCAAGATCAGGAATTTTCAAGACTGAGCCCACTGTACGGTGAACAATGAAGGAAAAGAGAATCTGGTTGTGTTGGTTAACCCCAGGCTGACTCCTGTGCATGGGAGGCAGTTCCAGAAAGGGTCAATAAGCTGACAGATGGAGGTCAGCATTTCCAGTGCTCATGATGAGACATGAGACATCACAGAATCATGGAATGGTTTGGGTTGGAAGGGAAGTAGTTAAAACATCCCATTCCACCCCCTGTCATGGGCAGGGACACCTTCCACTGTCCCAGGCTGCTCCAAGCCCTGTCCAGCCTGGCCTGGGACACTTCCAGGGATCCAGGGACAGCCACAGCTTCTCTGGGCACCCTGTGCCAGGGCCTGCCCACACTCACAGGGAAGAATTTCCTCCTAAAATCTCATCTAATCCTCCCCTCTTTCAGTCTAAAGCCCTTCCCCCTAGTCCTGTGGCAGGGAGGGTGTTTGTCATCCCCAGCTCCACATCTCTCGCAGGAGGAACCCTGCATCAGGCTGTTATGTAAATGCTTCCAATTGATTGCAAAAGTGGGTCATGTGTTAGCCAAACGCTCCTGGCTTTAAGATTTATCAGCATTATTAAATTAAACACGCTTCATGCTCCAGTGAGCGGGAAAGCTACATTGGCCTTTTCTTAATCATACTAGTGAAAGGTAAGTGTTTTATAGCGGGCTCGTGAACTCCATGGAAGGCATGGCAACAATAGAGCCAATGCATTTACTCGGGGCACAGGCCTCCCCCAACAGCCCTCATTCTTCATGGACAAAGGGCTGGGGGAAACTGTCCCCCAAAACGCCATTTTGAGCACTTTTGAGCATTCCCTGCCTGGAGAGAGAACCATCTTGGCCCTTTCCTCTACGCCATCGTGTTCTGCCTTGTTCGGCACAGCTTTGAATCGGCTCCTTTGTCCACCCCCTTGAAAGCCCTGAGGACACCATTACATCCAGCCCAATGGACAGAGCAGAGAGAGAGCCCAGCTCCAGCCCTGTGCCAAGCAGGTGCAGCCCCACAGAGGTCAAAGACAGAATTAGGAGACAGAAGTGTCAATCTTGGCCCCAAAAGGGAAGTTGCACAGTGAGACAAGCCAGGCTCTGCTGAGCATCAAATCCAAGCAACCACGGTGGAGGACTGGAGCGTCCTCCTTCCATGCATGCTCCCTGGGGAGCAGCCAAAAGTTTTTGCACCCCAGCGAGGGGAGATCTGCCCCAAAGCTGGACAATGCCCTTCCAAAGGATGATCCCATTCCACGATAAACAGGCCTGTTAATTGCAGCTGCCTTTGCAGCAGTGCCTGGAGGATACAGCATCAATTCTCAGAGCAATCTGGTTCTTCCTCGGTTCAAATATATTAAATTCTGGGAAATTTCCTTAATCTACCAGGAATACCCTATGTCTGAAAAAGCAACTCAGGAATCTATAATCAAAGTATAGGAAGGAAAATGAAAGCCCAGAACAGCAGGAAGAGTCTTCTTCCCCACATGCAAATGCACACACTCCAATTTTTCTCTTTTCCCATTTTTTAGAGGTTGGACCAATCTCCTCAGCTGGCACTCTTGTGTTTATGCTTGCTGATACCTCACAAGTACCACCACATTCCTAAAATTCGAGCAATTCCTTTCAAATTAGGGGAAATCCGAACACTATGTATTGAATTAATTTAACAACACGATCATCTCCCATACAGGAGGATGCACATGAAGCAGAACAGGAGGAGGGAAATGGAGCTCTGGGCTGGACGTTGGTCTCCAGCCTAGCTTCCATCCAGAAGCTGGAAACGCTGGGATCCAGGGAATCATGCCTCTGATATCCTATCAGGGATGCTATCCCTGATAGCAGGGGGCTCAGCTGAGCTTGAGCAGAGCCCAAATCTCTGCAGGGGCTGGGGGACACTGCTGGCTCTGTGCTTGCTGAAGCCAGCCCTTGTCCTCCTCTTCCTCTTCCTCCTGGCATGCATTTCTAGGGCTCGCTGGGTGCATGAGCCTTTGCTTCCTGGAGTTATTTTTAGGGAGTATAGCAATAAATAGTTAAAAAAAACCCAAACAACAAAAGAACAGAGGACAACTCTGCGCAAAGATGCCCCAGTGGCATAACTCGCTCCTTCCTGAAAGGTTTGGGTGGAAAATTCACAGGCACCACCAAGCAAATTCAAAGGAGAAAGTCTCCATCACCCTCCCAACCCATCACAGGACCTCCAGAAAATCCCACTTTATTGCAGGTTTATCACAGAATCACAAAACTGTTTGGGCTGGAAGTGACCTTAATGCTCATGTTCCAGCCCCCTGCCCCGGGCAGCGACACCTTCCACTCTCCCAGTTGCCATCCAGCCTGCCCTTGGACACTTCCAGGCATGGGACAGCCACAGCTTCTCCTGGTCAGTGCAGGCAGATAAAATCCAGCACCTCAGAGCCCTGCTAACCAAGAGCCCTTGATGACCTGTTTAGGTAAAGAGCAGGGTGGGCAGGGTCCTGCTCTGTGCAATCCCTGCTGTGACACCTTCCTGAAGGACCACCCCCAAAACTCCATCCTGGAGCATCTCAGAGCTCAGTGGTAATGCCAGCCTGGAAAACATCCATTATATTTCCCAGGCTCTCCGGTGTTCCAAGACAGGTGTTAAAGAAAGCCACAAACCCTCAGCATCCTCCAGCACACTGTGACATCCTACAGCCAGGATTTCCAATGGGGGTGGCAGAATTTAGTGCTGGGAATTAACATCTGGGACAGAACGTCCACCACTCAAGACAATTTTCCCCTGTGAGGGAGGAAATGTTTAAACACCCCTGACCTCTCCACATCGTCCCCACAAAACTCAGACCAGGGTTTTCTGACCCTTGGAAAATGACACATGTGTTAAAAGCAGAGGAAAGCCAGAGAGGCCAGCAGGGAGGATGTTTTTCTGACATTTTAGGCTTTCCAGCCCGTTTTCTCGAGGAGAGCTGCCTGTCCACCTGTGTAAGCAGGAGCTTTCTCCCCACTCATCTCCTGCTGACTTGATCCTGCCATTAAGACCTAATCCACCGATTTCCAGTGTGGTGTTTTAGTGGCTGGGAAGCTCGGCAATGCAGCCAGCTTGGGATTATGATGACGGCGCAGTCTGGCCAGGTCAAGACGGGGGTGGAAGGAGTAAAAAACAGGCAGAAACCCAAAGCCAAGCATTCCCTTAAACCACATGGAAATGTATCAGCCACTGGCGAGCTTCAGCTGTCGGGAGATGAAGCTATGGGAGGGCAGTGGCACCATCTACATGAGTGACACCAAATGCCATTTGGGAACACAGCTGCAATTCCAGCTGCTGCCATTTTCCACAGCTGTATTCAGTTTGGTTGACCTTTCCTCCTCTCCACTCTCCAGCTCCAGTGGGAATAGATATCCCTAAACAAAAAAGACGCCCTGTGCCCTCCTAGTGCGGCAGCCAGCAGGATATTCCTGCCTCTCCCCTGCCTGTGATCATTCCAAGCAGCACAGGAGACAAATGTCCTGCTCTGGCCCTCATAGCAGGCATCTCTGAAGGCTTCTTTCTCAGTCACCTGCTCCCCTTTCCCTGCTCTCCTCCAGCTGAGATCACAGCCTCACAGAATCAGATTGGCCGGAAAAGACCTCTGTGAGATCTCTGAGTCCAACTGTTTCCGCAGCACTGTTGTACTCCACCGCTAAACCCTGTCCCCAGGTGCCACATCCACGTACATTTTAAACAGGTCCAGGGATGGGGACTCCACCATGGCCCCAGACGGCCTGTGCCAGTGCCTGACCACCCTTTCCATTAAGAAATTTTTCCTAATATCCATTCCAAACCTCCTGAGGCCATTTCCTCTTGTTCTGCACATCTGCGCTGACACGATGACGCAGAGCTCCAGCACAGTATGCTGCAGTGGGCTCAGCTATGTCCCAGCCAAACACCTGCCCTTCCCTCCAGGAAATTCCCAGCTTATTTCCTGGTTTTCTCCTTTATTTGGAGAACCCCACTTATGGGCTCAGGCATTAGTCACCACCAAAGCAAGCTCAGTCCAGGGAGAACGACTCGCTTTGTTGTGATGGCAGTGCCACTATCGCAATCTTTTGTGTGAAGATCAGCGGATGAAACTGCAGCTTTTCCCTGCCAACCTCCCCAGGATGATGGTCTGGAACACCATTTTCCCCCCTGCAGCTGGATGAGAGTACCTATGTCTGTGTCCTGATGCATTTGTGGGAGACAAGACCTTGAGGTTTGTGTTAATTGCAGGTTTAGAGGAAATTCAGGTACCCGAGAGATGTAACTGCAGAGATCTACAGGATGCAGAATTCTCATTCATTCACATGAGCTGCTGCAGTGCTGCAAGCAGAGGTTAGACACAGATGAGTGAGGGAAATGCAACCTAGTAGCAGCAGGGTATTAGATGTCCTTAGGAAAGCCAGAAAACCTTGTTTGGGCTGATTTCAGGGCTTTTTGATTGTGGAATCCTGAGCAAAACCAGCGGCTTGAACCTGTTTAACCACCACCTCAACAAGGTCATTAGAATTACTAAGAGTTATTAGAAGAATAATCAGTCCTCATTTAATTTGTTTAAGTAAAGCTCATTTTGGAAGGTTGGGGTGAGCAGGGAGGGAACGGGAACATCGTGCTATAATTCAGCCACTTCCAAATCACTGTTAGTTACTTCTGGAACAACTTGCCAATGAAAACAACGTTTTCAGTGAAAGTCATACTATGTAAGTGCATCAGAAACTTCTCCCTGTGAGGTGATGAAAGCCAAAGCTCTCTGCAGCTGCACCACGACTCAGTGACCAGAAGCACTGTCAGATGTCCGTGAGCCTTCAGCAAGACCCTGAGTGCCAAGGAAATAACATTCCCTGGGATAAGGAACACCAGCTCTTTATCCTTTGGTCTGCCAGCAGATTAAAGGATGGATAAAAAGAATCCATTCATTTTTTCCTGAAATAATTGATCAGGGACACTCCTGTTAAAATGCCAGGTGACAACCCAGGTGGGAGAAGGTCTTGGCGAGCAGAGCAAGGAGCCAAAGCAAGCTTGACAGTGTGAAGAAAATAAAATGGAATTCTGCAAGGCAAAGTGCTGAACTTAACTGCATGCAGTTTAGTGCACAGGAACAGAGGATATGCTCCCCATCCACCTGGAAGTGGCAAGTTGACTTGTAGGATCAGCAGAAGGAAACCAGGAATGGTGAAGTGGCTCTTCAAGGGACATCCAGGCAGCAGAGAGCAACCCCAGACCCCTGGGGCCGGCAAACACAGGGAATGTCTGGAGGAACCAAGGCTCTGCAGCACAGCGGGGCAGAGGGACACAGGGCCTTGAGCCATGGGCTTGAGCTGCTCTGAAGATCTAGGAAAAGAGCTTCTCCACAGCCTCACCATGCTGCCTGTTTTCCTTCTTTAAATCTTCCAAACATTCACGTATTGGCAAATAAAGCTCATCTCTGTTAGACAACCACACTTACAACCTTGCCATCAAGCCAAACGCACCCAGTTCTGGGGTTTTTCCTCCCAAAGGCCATGGAATGAAAGCCAGGAGATGCCCCAGGGATGTTCTGCCAGGGTTGTGCATCAGCCTCAAAGGACCCCTATCTTGCCCCAAAGGAGCCAGCCCCGTTGGAAACACACCATTCCCAAGGGATGACACAATTCAATATTGGCCAGATTTTAGTGCCAGATTTTAGATCCCATTTTTCAGGGGAACCCAAAGGACTCCCCAAAAAGGATGCTCATGGCCACAGACCCATGCTGGATGCTAACAAAGAAGGAGAGACCACAGGGAGTTGTGTGGAACTCCAGAGACAAGCAACTTGTTCTCCAGCATTCTGGAAAATGAGAGGCACAGCACTACAAAAAGCCCCCAGCAAATTCCCAATATTCTTGCAGCTGGGGGGACAGCTGAGAGGAGAACCCCTCCATGGACCTGGGAAAGCAGAAAGCGCCCACCTTCAGGGAGTCCTCCAAAACAGGAGCAACCAGGAGCATCTCTCCCACGACCCGCCTCATTCCCCTCCTCCTCCAGAGCCTGCGGCTGCCGTGGCTTTAATCCCACAGGCAGCATCAGCATCATCCCAATAATTTCCTCCATTTTCAATCTACTTCCCTCCATTTTCAATCCACTGATCTGGGGACAGCCCACAAATCCCTTCATCCTGAGAGCGAAGCAATCTACGGCTTCATCTCATCCCATCTCCTTTTCTCTAATCCCTGGAAGCAGGGACGAGGTTTGGAGGACGTGGGCTTCCCCGTAGGGTTCTCTCCAGGTGCTGCTGGACAGAAACACGGGCGGTGGGGCTGCTCCCATGAATGCCACCCAACTTCTGAAAGCACCTGGGGCAGGTCTTAGCCCCTCCTTATCCAGGGGTGGGGGAACAGGTCTTCCCACTCCCCGCAGCTGCCATACTGGGGATGTCAGGGACAGAGCAGGTGCAGAGCAGAAAACACACAGGGATCAACCAAGGGTGACGAGGAGAGTCACAACCATGCTGATCCCATCAATCCCAGTTGGATCCAGTGCTCTTTGTCCACAATCCCAAACCCATGACTTTCACCCTGGGCACAGATGCTCTTTGGGAATGGGAGACTGATCAGAGCCATGGGAACCAGACACCCCGAGGGGAGGGGATTGGTTGGGATGCAGACTGAGCCCATCCCTCCTTTGCCAAGCTCCCTCCGGTGTGGGGCCAGAGGAGGTGACCGATGGCCCTGCACGGCCGTGTCCCGCCTGGCGCTGTCCCCAGTCCAAGGAAGGGGCTGCAGGGCAGGGTGTGACAGGGCTGTGCAGTGGCCGTGTCCCCTGGCGCTGTCCCCAGCCCAAGGAAGGGGCTGCATGGCGGGGTGTGACAGGGCTGTGCGGTGGCCGTGTCCCCTGGCGCTGTCCCCAGCCCAAGGAAGGGGCTGCAGGGTGGGGTGTGACAGGGCTGTGCGGTGGCCATGTCCCGCCCGGCGCTGTCCCCATCCCGCGCGGTGCTGGCTCTCCCTGCTCCGCCCGGCGAGGAGGAGGACGGGGGCCCTCGGCAGCCGGGGGTGGATCGCCAGCGCGCCGCGCTCAGACCCTGACAGCAGGCTCCAAAACTGTCACTCCCGATCTGTTTTCACTTCAGCTAAACCTCAACCCCGATTACAATCAAGGAGAGCCGCCTCTCCTCTCCCCTTCCCCTTCTCCCTAAGTCCTCTATAACCTCGGGTCTCAAAGCTGAGCCGAACCCCAGCCGGGGAATGGGTGAACTGGCTGGGAGCTGGGGTCATGACTGGCCCTGTCCCCAAACCTCGCCCTGGCAGCGAGGCCACAGTGGCTGCATCTCTGCGGGGCTGTGGGGCTTTGTCAAAATCCATGGGGGACGCGTTACCGGTATCCCCGATACCACAACCTGCCTCTGCCACGGGTGGTACCCAGCTCCAGAGCTGCGTCCACAGAGCGGAGGGGGTTTGGTGGCAGTGGGGCTGCCCGGTGCCAGCTCGCTTAGCAGCCCCCAAATGAAATAAATAAATTAAACCAGATCCGTGTGTGCGTGCGTGCAATCACAACAGCGGGATGGACTCATTCAGCGGGAAGCTGGGAGAAAGCTCAGTGGATGGAGACAGCCCTCACCGAGTGGGGAAGCCTTCAAATTCCCTTTCCAACTCAGCTAGCCATAAAGCAGCTGCAGAGAACCGTCACCCTCACATCATGGGGGCTGTCACCCATGTCACCCTCGTGCTGCAGGGCTGGGGGTCTCCAGGGCACAGGTGCCACCCTGTGGGTTTGGGGACCAACCCCTGCTCTCCGAAGGCACACACACAGCCTGGAGCCAGGGCTCCCAGTGCTCTGCCACCACTGGGATCGCGCTCATCCCAGTGTGCCAGGCGTGTGTGTCCCCTCAGCCACGCAGAGCCACGCCGCCGGCAAGGTGCCCTCTCTGCCCGCTCCACAGCAAACACCCATTTTCCCACAGGGGGCCTGGAAAAAACAATTGATCCCCCGGGAAAAGCAATCCTGGGACCACCAAAGGAGCGTGGCTGGCTGGTAGCCGGGCGAGTTCCCTCAAGGTGGGGGGTGAGCAGCTCCCCATGCTCCCTGGCCCACCCCAAAAGGATTTGCTCTGTCTGCCAGCGATCCTGACAGCATTCCTGCTCCCTCATCCCACACTACATTCCCAGTGCAGCTTCTCCAAGTCATTTTGAAGGCATTCAAATAATGTTGGAGGCACTTATAAAGAGATTTTTCCCTCCGCCTTTTGTACCCACCTCAAAATGACCATTTTTCTTCAGAGGAATAAATGTCCTCTTAATTCAGCAAGATTAAAAGAACATTTCCGGCAGTTATTTCCCAAGAAGAAAAATTTGCTCTTGTGTCTGAGAATGCTGAAAATATTTATATAAATGAATCCCTAAAAGAAAGGGGGAAGTCTGAGATTAAGAGCTTTGGAAATATTACCAAATTATTCC
Organism: Bombycilla garrulus; assembly: GCA_013400315.1. NCBI lineage: Eukaryota > Metazoa > Chordata > Aves > Passeriformes > Bombycillidae > Bombycilla > Bombycilla garrulus. The sequence goes on along the minus strand of VXBU01004416.1, from coordinate 72,944 downwards.
GGAATTCTGTATTAAGATCAAAACCCCAGCTATTAGGAAAGAATGCCTGTTGTTTTCTTGGTGGGTTTTTGTTTCAATTTAGGGTTGGGTTTCTGCATCAAAATGCAGCCCAGCATCTGTCCTTGCATCTGTCAAAACAAAGGTCAATCATTTTATGGAAACTTAACATCCTTGAGCCACTGTTTCTGGTTTATTTTTAAGCTGGACGTGACTTCCGATTAATAAAATCAGATCTTTTAAGATGGTTCGCATTCAAATTACATTATCCCAGAAAATCCAGATTATGAGAAAAACATATCCAAGAATATTTTTTCCCTTATAGCACAGAGATGATAATTTGGGGTTGATTTCAACAACTTTTAAGTGCTCTACAATATGTGCCACTAATATTTCACTTTTCTACCTAAAAACTGATGATGAAATCAAGGTAAATGCAACAGAAACATGATGGTATCAGGAAGAATTCCAACACCCTGAGGAAAATGGGTATCTCAGGGCAAACAGAAAACAAAGCGAGCATCATAAAAAAAAAAGAATCCTCTCTCCAAATCAAAATTTCCCGGCGAAAGGAAAAAAAAAATCATAGAAATAGGATGGAATTAAATAATAAGAATATTTATAGCATTAAAAATTAATGGATGTGGAATGGACTTAGAAATATTTTATTAAAGTACTGGAACAAGAAATGGAATACAAAATAAAAATATTAAAATTAGGCAATATACTGGAACTAAAAAACAGAAATACTTAAAACCAAACAACACAAATAACGGAAGGTAAAAATCAAATTAATCAGGGTTGGGGGTTTTATTACGCTGCCACACTTAAGACATGATTAACATCCCTGTTATTTTAGTGTCCATTTCTTGAAGGCAATTCCATTTGTGCCATTCTCACCCAAACACACACACACCAATGACACTGTCCATAGCAAATCATGGAATTTAGGAACATTCTGGGGAAGGAAGAGGTGGACACTTTCTTTCCTACCCAGGGAGAGAATCTTTGGCACTGACTGCTGGGCATGGGTAAAATAGAATTTAACTAAAATAAATCCCACGCTTCAAGAACGATGATTTCGCAAAACAAATTCGTGGCACAATTTGTCAAATTCAACTCTCAAAAAATATTCGGCTTTTTGTTTGTTTGGTTGGGGTTTTTTTTTGCAGCAACAAAACCAAAGAAATATTCGGCAAAATAATTTCCCAACAATATTTTGGGAATTTCTCCCAGGCAAGACTGCTAACTTAAGGGAATCCCGTTGCTTGTGTGCCGATGTCTCCCATTATCCCGCCTGATGCTGCCACAGACTCGAATTTCCTCCACATGAGATTCCCTTAAAACTGCTCCTAAGCATTCAAAGCTCCTCCAGCCCACACCAGAGCCTGGGACCTGGCTCATTCCAGGATTCTTCCCCGACTTACACTGGTGGGAAAAAGTTGCCCGCGGCAGGTGGTCTTCCACCAAGACAATCTTTAAAATCTCCTTACCTTTCCCAAAGAGCCGCTTTCCTGCCGCTTTGGCGGGAGGGGGATCCAGACAGATGGCCAGTCTTTTCACGTTTGGAAAGGATGAAAAATGCTACAGGGGGGAAAGGAAAAAAAAAAATCCCAGTGA
>VXBU01004416.1:40377-71310 GCA_013400315.1 Bombycilla garrulus | reverse complement strand
TTTTCTCCCTATTCTGCTGTTCGGCGCAGAAGGGCTCCCAACCTCATTGGCCCTGGGAGATCCACCACGTGGCACGGGATGAAGGGCACGTGACCTATTTTCTCCCAAATCCCTGGGTTTGCTGGAAAGGGGGATGCACCCACCTCTGATGTTCTTGTCATTTTTATGGGCTTTGATTTATTTATTTATTTTCATTATTTTTTTATTTTTTTTTTTAAGGCCACTGAGCAAATCTGGACGCCTCGAGGCGATGAGGGCGAACCGGCCAACGCTTTCAACGTGAAAGGGAAAGGATCTCAGCACAAGATGCGCTGCCCGTGCGCAAGGGGATGTTTGGGCATGTTTTATAGGGTGCTTGCCCACCCTGTGCGGGGCCAGAGCCCCCGGGAGGGACAGGAGGGCTGTGCTGAACCCTCCATCTCAGAAGGAGCAGGATGAAGCCCTGCCTGCACATCGCAGAGTTCAGCTGGCTCCCTGCGGGAAGGGGATGTGTTACAGCTGCTCCATCACCCAAACCAGATGATCCCGTGCCCCGATGTTGCACCCGAGCCCTTCTCAGCCGTTCCCATCCTCTGCTGCCCTCCTGGCTGACACACCAAGCGACTCCTCCAAGAGATGACAATCTCCTCCTTTGGAGGCTGCTGGAACAGCTTTCTGGGAAGCTGGACCAAGAGCAGAGGAGGGCGCGTGGCACACTCGGGGTGGACACAGCCTGCTCCCACCAGCCCATGGCCCCACCAGGCCCAAAGCGTGTTCAGCGTCCCCCCACAGACCCTCACCCAGCCCAAAAGGCAGCACAATTTGGGGGATCCTGTGGAGCGAGGAAAGCCAAGCCACTGCTCCCAGTATCTGGTTCTGACTGATGCTGGGGGTGTCCCCTTGTCCCAGCTCTGAGCCACCACATCCCAGCTGGCCATGGTCCACAGGCCAAGCATCTCCTGTCCTTCCCTCGGTAGCCAGGGCAGGTACCAGCCCTCTGCTGTCCAGACATTCAGTTGGGGGAAGGAAAAGGAATTTTTGGACTGCCCAGACATCCTCATGTTTTGTCCATCAAAGCTCAAGCCCGTTGGTTGCACTAGTCGGAAACCGCATTTTTCCGGCAACCCAAGTCTCCACTTGGCTGTGCCAACCCTTGGCTGTGCCATCTTTCCATGCCAGGGATGTACACACCAGTTCCCTTGAGAGCTCCAGCCAAATCTACCCTGGGCATCTGCCCTTGGATGTCTCTTCTGCAGAGCAGCTGTCCCCAGCCGCCCCATCACCCAAGGGCTCCAACCCTTCTTACCCAGGGGTGGCACCTAAGGCTCCTTGGAGGGCCAGCTGAGCTTGGTAAAAACAGCCATGGCCACCTCCAGCCCCTCTTGGCATCACCACGTGTCCCAAATGCTGGCTCTTCCTTACAGATGTTCCCCATCCACAGCTCTGCGAAGCATCAGGAGCACAGCCCAATTCCAGATTCTCCCCGAGGCCAGGCTGCCTCACCACGTTGTTCCCAAAACCACAAGTACAACCCGTTAAGGCCCCAAACGGTGTAGAAAAGTGCAGGGTTTCACCCAAATCCCCTCTGGCTCAGAGGGTCACACATCGCGGGGCACTCAATTCCAACAAATGGACATTGAGGGAGAAACTTGCCACACTCAAATTTTCCAATGCAAACTATGGCCACAGCCCAAAGCACCCAGCTTGCCACTTGCCCCTCCCATGTTTTCTGATGGCCACAGAGAAGAAACCTGATCACTCTAGGGTAGTGGAAGGTGTCCCTGCCCATGGCAGGGGGTCACAATGAGTTTTAAGGTCCCTTCCAACACAAAGTATTCCATGATTCTGTGATTCCACTAACCCCCGCCCCACCTTTCAGCCCCCTCCTCCTTCCCCGGCGAAGCTAAAGCTGGCTCCCCAGTAATCTTCCCAATAATTATATAATAGAGAGGCAGGCAGATAAATCATTTCAGGCCGCTGTGCCGATAGAAAGCAAGCTGGATTAAAAGATCAGAGCAAGCAATACTTAGATTAAAATGGTTTGTTATTTTCAGCTGCGGGGGAAAAAATCTGTGGCTAAAGCACAGAAGACATGAAGGCGCATCATCTTCTTTCCCCCCAAAACCCAACCTTTTCACATATTAGCCAAGTTCTAAGTTTCCAACCTCAAATCAGATTTTGCTTTGCAACAGGTGAAAAACTACACGTTGCCAGCTCATAATGATTAAGAGACGCTTCAAGTTGTATTTCGCCCATGTGAAGCTATCACATCAGGAGAACCAGCGCACAGCTTGGCAGATAAAGTCACAGCCTATGACAAATATGGCTCCTGGCACGATGGGCACCAACCCCTTTGCCTCATCCCATGCCTCCCCGCAGCCCCGAGCTGGTGGCAGGCGGATGCCAGGCTTACCGGCAGCGCAGAGGTGGCAGTGGCAGCTGGGAGAAGCCCGTCAGACAGCGGCCAGCTCTCTACAGGGACCTATATGTTGTCCCCCTGGCCCCCAGCAAGGTCGGCGGCCCGAGGTGCTACGCTCTGACTGATGGCTTTGGAAAGGCGTGAAGGGGAGGCGGGAACAACACTGGGAGAGAGGGAGCTGGTGCTGGGGGCTGAGCTCTCCGCGGGGCACGGCGCTCATCAGCCCGGTTTGGATCGATGGGTGAGCTCCGCTCAGTCACCTTCAAGTTCAGATCGAGCAGAAGGGTCAAACTGGAAAATGGTTTGGCACTGTGGGTACATCCCCACGGCCGCCCTGCAGCCTCGTGTCACAGCTGTTGGCCTGGCTGGAATGGACAATTCCCACCCCACAGCATCTCCTGTGGGAGTCCAGGGTGTTCCCCTGGCTTCCCTGGAGACCTTGGAACCTGGGCGGTGGGCTCAGAGGCCTTGGCACAATGCCCAAGACCCTTGTGGGTTTGATTTGAGTCCCTGGAAAAAAATTACCATCATTGCAGGAAGAATTACAAGTCACAAAAATTAAGTAGAGTATCAATTAGATTGTTAGAAGGTAGAAAAGCGAATCTGTAAAATAGTTATGATAAGGTACTTAGAGCTAAGGGCGAAGATTTTTAGGCATGGTATGTCTTTTCTTCTTCTTCTTCATGTCATTCATCTTTGAGTTAGGATGGCATTTCTGGATTGGTTTGAGAGAAAAACTGGACAGTGCAATGTAAGGGTCCTGTATTGGAAACATCAAGTACGTAGTTTATAGTATAAAAGATAAGAGCTGCCCTCTGGGCAGGCAGAGTGCCTCTGACCAGCTTGCTAGACAGACCTCTGTATCTCAGAGAAAGAATTCCTTAGAAAAGAAAGAATAAACAACCTTGAAAACCTCAGAAAACAGCTTCTGCGTCTTCTTTGGTGCTCGGGCTGGGAAAAAACACAAACTCGAACCACCACCGAATGTCCTGCTGTGAGTGATCTCAAGTTCAAAGAGACCCCACAGGCAGTGACAATCTCCAGATCCAGCATTCCCACCATACTGCTAACCCCCTAGAATCTCCATCTTCCAGACTCATCCCATCACCTGGATGGGAGATGGAGCAGCAATTTTTCCAGTGAAGAAGTCCCAGAATTTCCTAAACTGGAAGGGATCCACAAGGATCACTGGGTCCAGCTCCTGGCACAGGACAATGCCCAGAATCCCACCTTGCACTGCTCCAGGTGTCTCTCCAAGCTGCAGTTTTTCTATAAAGACATCACAGTGCCACACACACACAGGATCAGCCTTGAGTTCCGAGGATGGAATCCCACAGGGCAGGAGGTCCAAGACACAGCCTTGGGGAGGGCTTGGGCAGAGACAGGCACCAGGCTCCTCTCCCTCCTGTGGATGTGGGAGAGGGGCTGGGACACAGACCTGAGAGAAGGGATGGGATGGGGTGGCGGACATGGAGGGTGAGAAGGCAGAAAAATTATGCCAGAGACCTTCCCAGAGGGAGATGGGAGCTAAGAGATCTGGTGATGTTCACCCAAATTAAGCTATTGCAGGAAAGTGTATCCACTAAAGCCAGAGTATAAAACACACTTGCTGGACAGGTGACGGCAGAAACCTCAGACCAGACATAACCAGTACCCACTACACCACCAGAGGCCGTGGATAAACCTCCTCACAGTTTTGGGGTTTTTTTGGCAACTTCTATCCTTGCAGCACCTTACTAGATCACCTGCAGCTCCTCTGGGAAACCTCCATCCCCCTATCCAAAACACACCGTGGTGCTGCAGGTGCTCTGGCCAGCCTCTCCCAATGTTTTCCATGCATGAAACAGGGATAATGACACTCGTAAAAGGAATGGGAGAAAAGGGAAATGGGTTTGTCTGTCGCTACAACGTTTCTGCTTTATGGAGCTGTCTTCTCCCTCGCAGACACACACGCATCCTCCTCTCCGCTAATGGAAAATGTTGCCCCGCCATCCATTCGTGCCAGTCGATGCCTGGGACAACACGATGGCCTGGGGCCACTCCGGATCTATTTTAGTCACAAAAGCAGAGTGGCTGATGAAAATCACCCCGTCCCTGCGCTCCCCTGCTTAGCTCTTTCGCTGGCTTTAATGGAATGGCGGCGAGAGTGGAGACAGCAGGATGGGAGACCTGCATGGATGCAGGAGAGAGGCCCCAGCACCCTCCTGCAGGTGTTTGACAGCCCAAGGGACCTGCAAAGAGCCCTCCTCCTGGAATTTGCCCAGAGAAGCTGTGGCTGCCCCATCCCTGGAAGTGTTCTAGGCCAGGCTGGACAGGGCCTGTGGAAGGTGTCCCCTTGTGGAACAAGATAAGCTTTAAGGCCCCTTCCAATCCGAACCATTCTGGGATTGAATGACTTGGAAAGGACCTTACCTTACCCTACAGGATGGCTTCGAGCTCCAGAGTGATTCCTGGGAGGGTCTGGCTGCACCAGAAAAGGGCATGCTGAGCACAGGGGGGAGCCCAGCAGTCCTCGGCACGAGCCTGCAGACCAGAACACGGCACAGGTTAAGGCACGGCACACAGGAAAGACCAAAGCTGCTTAATGTGAACTTCAGAGAGAAATAAACCACAGACTGGGCATCATTTCCAGGTTGTGTTCGGGGTAGGCAAGCAGAGCTTACACTTTTCTCTACATTGCAAACAGGTTTGGGCAGATCCTCGGCATCCACCAACCTCGGGAAATCATCCTGTGGAGGCGGAGATCCCTGGGAGGCCAGAGAGGCTCCCTGGAGGTCACCTGTCTGTGGTCATGCCCAGCTGTGGAGCCAGGGGTGTGCTTCCTGCAGAAATCCAACAGCGGTGGGAAGAATCCAGCACGTTTCAGGGCCATGGGTGCCGGGTGCCAGCTGGATTTTTGCTGCTGCTCCCAATAAGTTAACTGGGGCGTGCACTACCTGTCAATACAATCAATGGAGCAGCCTCAGCTGCTGATAAACCGAGCGCCAGAGGGCAGGAAAACCTCTCCACTGCCCAAAATACACCCTGGGCGCTGGAGTGGGTGGGCTGCAGACCGCTTGCTTGGAGTTGGTGCTGCTTTTAGTGTGCTGGGGCACCTTGTGTGTTAACAGGGAAAACTTTCCTCTTCCCGGTGACTCAGCAACCTCCATGCTCATCCCCAGCGACCTGGGCACTTCCCTGCCACGGGAGAGAGCCTGTCAGTGGGAGGGGAGCCCGTGGGACCTCCTGAGGTCAGTCCTCAGTCCTGCTGGTGCTCACAGCAGCGTCAGCGCTAAGGTCAGAGCAGGCTGTCCAGGGCTTTATTTCTTTGGGAGCTGAAAACCCCCAAGGATGGAGCACACACAGCCTCTCTCAGCGACCAGCTGTCCTCAGAATTTATGTTTTCTTCTCTCAATAGTTCTCTCCATACCCTCCAAGGTAGCGGCTACATCCCCAGGGTCCCAAGGACTCCCCTGCTCTCCACTGAGCCTACACAAGCCAGATAAATTCTAAATAAATAAAATCAGATAAATTCTAAACCCTCGGTAACCACCGCAATCGCCAACATCCAGTCCCACGGGCTCTGGCCAAAGCTGAAAAGCTGGAAAGGATGGAAACCCCAAAATGTCACTCACCGTTGGAGGACCCACAGGGACAGGTCGGGGATCCCGTGGAGCTGGGGGTCAGCAGTGCAGGAGGCAGGGAAGGATCTGGAAGACAGCACATCTCAGCACCCTGAGGAGCCCAGCCCGCCCTGGGATCCACAGAGCATCCTCCCAGCGCTGCTGCCATGGCCAAGGGCAACACAGGCAGCAGGGAAGCAAGGGGGCAAACCAGAGGAGTCCTTGGTAATTGTGTTTGCTCCAGTCTGTACCAATTGCTGCTTACTGATCCCAGGATTGACAATAAGAAGGGAAAATCTTCGTCACGGCACCAGTCCCATGAAAAGGAAGCTCTGGCAAGGATACGGGGATGCCGGAAGGACAAAGGGATGCAAGGAAACCCCAATCGTTCTTCCCAGAGCCAGTGTAGGCACAAATCATCAACCCACACTCCACAAATTCATGGGGGAAGAGACATGCACTCATCTTCCAGGTCCTAGGTTTGACTTTATCCCAAGGCAAGGCTCAGCATGCAGGGAATAACGCAGCATTAAGGAATTTGTCAGCTGTTTTCTTAATCAAAAATGGGTCCATCTCTCAGCAGCTCCGCTCCTCGTTGTGTCCCACCCCTTCCACCACAAAACTGCAGGTGAGATCCCAGCCATGACCCTGTGCAGGTGTTCTCTGCCATCAGGTCACCTCCAGGTGCACCCACGCCCGTGTGTCCCACAGGATTGGTGCCGTGCTGGGACAACCTCAGCTCCAGCACAGCTAAGAGTGAGAACCAAGCAACCCAAAAGCAGCCTCCAGGCAGAAACCTCAGCGCTGCAAATGACGTCTTGGCTGCTTTAAGCATCCTCAGACAGCTCCAGAGGGGCTGTTTCCAGAAGATTCTGCTGGGCACAGCTGTCCAGCACCTGCCACATGACACCACAGTGGTTCCTTCCTCATCACTGACCAGCCTAAGGCACTTAGGAGTTGTCTTAAAAGGCATCATGAGACGGACAAGCAACATTTGGGCTGCTGGGGGAACTACCACAGTGCCATCATCTCCCAGATCCTCTCTCCAGCGCGGCCAAAGCCCCTGCACCTCGTAGCTGCCCTGGCAGTATAAGCAAAGGAGCCAACTGAATTTTTTCCTGGCTGTTCTCTCCAGTGAAGCATGCTCTGGTGCCAGGAGAGGCACTAACAGGCTTCTCCCACCAAAACCTTTCCACCTCCTGATCCATGGAAGTGGAGAGCACAGCTCCATCCCTGTGTGGCCAGCTCATCTGTGAGCCTCAGGCACGTCCCATCAGGAAATTTGGCCAGGAACGTCCACAGGGATCACTCAGCAAGCTGAAGGAGTAAATTCTGAACAGCAGAGTGCCCGGATCCCAGCAAAATTCCACCTACTGCTCTCAGATAAAAGCACCTGAGGATGCAAGGAATTCCAATGCACCGATGAGGCCAATCCCAAAAATACATCTCCTACTCCATACCACTCTCCTTTCCCAAAAATACCAAAGCCTGCCCCAACACCCATCCTGCCTCTCCTGCAAACTCAGGACTTCATCTTCCCCTCACTGGTGAGTCCCTGGCTGTTTGTGACCATCAGGAGCTTTTCTTGGGACATTTGGGACCGCGGGACACCTGAGTGAGGTCCAAGAGGTCCTCTGGCTTTGTTGCGACCTTCCAGCGAAAATTCGAGGTCTTATGGGAGACGTGCTGTGCAGCGGTCAGGGAGGGATGGGATGGGATGGGATGGGGCAGGATAGGATGGGATGGAATGAGACGAGATGGGAACAGGGATGGGATGGGGAGGTTCTCCCACCATACCACCAAACCCTGATCTCCAGCACGCCCCACAGACAGGAATATCAGTGAGATGGCTCCACCTGCACTGTCCCCCAGGCTGCCAGCCCCCATTATGCTGGAGGGAACTCCCCTTCCCTCCACCGGGGACGCAGCAGCTCTGCCGGGATCCGCTTTGTTCCGGGGTTCTGGGCGCTGCCACTCCCCGAGCAGGGAGAGAGAGAGACAGGGATCCTCCCCCGACCTCTGTTCCCGTCATCCGCCTGCCCGGGTGCTCCACGCAGACAGAGGCAATGATTTTAATGTCCCAGTGAACAAGCTGTCAGGATGCATCAGCCTCAAAGGGCAGCCTTCAGAGCTGCCTTCTCCTCCCAGGCGCTGCCGGGGCGAGGAAAACCAATTCCAGCCCCACACGCACGCACACACACACACACGCTGTCACCGGTGCCTGTGATTTTCCAGCCTTTTCAGTAAAAATTCTTGCAAACTTCGCTTGTGAGGAGGGGGAGGCAGCGAGGCCTGGCTGGGGGCTGGAAAGGAGGTGCTGCTGGGCTGGCAGAGCCCGGTGATGTGATGGGACCTGAGCCGCAGAGCCGTCAGGAGCCCGGGCAGGGATGAGCTGAGGAAAGCCGTGAATAGAGCTGACATCTGCCCCCTGGGCGGGTACCTAATGAGCGGAGACATTGTCCATTTGCGGAGAGCAGGGGAAGTTAAAAGATTTCCGAGCTGACACCTGGCAGCCCCCATCGGTGCTCCCGACCAAACACCAAGGCAAGGAGAACGGTGGTGGGGAGCTGGAACCGGTCGCTCCCGGCCTTCAGGGGCTGGGTGAGCCGGATGGCCGTGGGGTTGACATCTCAGCAGCTCATCCACGCTGCCCAAATCACCTCCAGCCTCTTCCCTACCCACCACCTTCCACCGGTGAGGAGACAGGAGCGATGGAACAGGAGAAAGGAGAGCCCCGTACCACCCCTACTGCCTCCCTCAGCTTTCCCCTCAGGAAAACCTGGCTCTAAAAGTACTTATGAGCCACCAAACACCTCCACTCCCCCACAAATCCCACAGGGAAATGCTCTTCTGCCCACCTGCCTGCCTGCTCTCCTAAAGGACAAAGTGGATCTACAGGAAAATTGTCTCCCTGCGACTATCCTGGCTGAAACGAGAGATCCTGGGGGCATCCTCAAGGCTTTCCACCAGCCTAAAACACGGCTTAAAAACACTGATATTACTCCACATGGTTTTTCACCAGCTCCATCAACAGTCTCAGGTCTAAACACCGTTTACAAGCACGACTTTCACCTGCCTGGCTCCAGGGATTTTTGCTCCTTTCCAACAAATATAGCCAGAAACACCCAAAAACAGGGCGCAGCCCTTTGCCTGGGATGCCTGGGAGTGCAAACAGCAGCTGGGCTCAGGCTGCTCCTCCCGGGCACCCGCTGACCTGCTAGGCTCAGGCAGATGGAGCAGCCACAAATCCCGCCATAAGCCAGGGAAGGGACTAATCTCCTAGAGGACAAATCGGCTGGCAAGGGGGAGAAGCTCAGCATTCCGCCTTTTCCTCCCTCCTCTGACAAACCCAGCAGCACCCAGCACAGCCAGAGGGATCACAGCACCCCTGAGGGCAGAGGAGGCATGAAGTGTTTGGGCACCTGGTGGAGACCCAGTTTGGAGACAAGCAGACATTTGGGTCACAGCAAGCTAAGCCTTACACGCCCTGCGCAGGGAGACACGGCAGCTGGCACCTCTGTAGGGAAAACCACATCTGGTGAGCTCTTAAAACCTCCAAAATGCTCCCCAGCCACAAAAGGCTGAGGCTTCCTCAAGACTGAGAGGTCCTTGGTGGGTGTGGGATGCTGGAGAAGCAGTCACTGGGGTGAGGTGGATTACCCACAGTGGAGTGGAATCCCTGGTCCTTCCTCACGGTTGGAGGAGGATCAATTCCACCGGAGAGGGGCAGTCCAAGTTCACAGCATGGGATCTGGAGAGCCAAACACACTCTCTCCAAAACACAGACATCCCCAGAATAACTGGGAATGACAACAGAGCCCCATAGCAGATCCCACCACGGACACCACCCCCAGCCACATTCACCCCACGTCCCTCAGAAAGGTGTTTCTGCCCAAAGACCCCAAACCAGGGGTCAGCCCAAGGACACGCAGCCTGGTCCTGCTCCCGGGGCCATCCACAAGCACCAACCCTCTCCAACTCATTTTCCTTCTGCTCCAGAGGCCACAGAGAGTGAGAAGGCCAGCAAATTTTCATGCCACCCTTCTGGGTTGTGTTTTTTTATCCTCTCCTTTCTTTCTTGTGTCCCCTCTTCCCTTGCCTAAGGGCAGGAAAACTCCTCCTGTGTGCTGGCAAGGGACAACTGTCTCTCCAGATATTGTCACCCTGACTCAGAAAACTCTAAGCCAGGAGAGCTCTCAGAAACGCTTGGAAGGAGGACGAGGCAGCCCAGGGAGAGGATGGAAAAGGTACAGGCGGGGATGTGAGGCACCTGGGCTTGGATTGCAGCCTGCACCTCGCATGGAGGATCACATACGGCCAGCAGAGCCTGGGGAAGCCCCGGCGAGGTGTGACACCCAGCAGTGTGGCACAGCATCAGTGCCACCTCTCTGAGTGCCACTGCACATCCAAAGGAACAGCCTGGGACAGAAGGTGAGCCACCAGTGTGTTCCTGGGGACCACGGCTACTCAAGCTAGGCAGTCAAAACAGGCAATTTCAAGTCCCTCACTAATCCATCCCCATGCCCTGGAGGGGAGATGTGGAGAAAAATCCCAAATTTTTTTTCCAGAAAAATCTGTTTTCCGTTTTCCCCACCTGTTTTCTCAGGTGGGGAAACTCAGTCACAGAGGAAACCACCATGGACTGGCTTGCCTGCCCCACAGAGCCACACTGTCCCTGGGAAGGGCTTCATTTCCCAGAGACCCTGGGCTCATGCCATCGTGCCCTGCCTTCATGTTATCAGTCCAACGAAAGCCTTTAAATAGGAAAGTGTTTCCATATTTTAAGGAAAGCTTAGAGAAACAGAGCGAGTAAACATCCCTGGAGGTCTCTGGCCCAGCTCCCACACCGAGCAGGGTCACTCCAGAGCTGGATGAGGCTGCCTGGCACGAAATCCCTCTACCCTGAAACCTCAAAACTTTTCCCAAGCCCTCCGTTTTCCGCCTACCCACAAGGGGATGTCCCCTGAGTGCCCTCACCCACTGCCATCACCAAAAGGCCCCATTTTTACCCTTTTCAGAGCACAACAGGCAGCCCGGACCTCCTCACAGATCATCACCTGGGTAAAAGGGGACCACTCCACGGCGGTGCTCACGGTGATGACATCCCCGTGCCCGTGGTTGTGACCCCATGCCCACAGCAGTGTCCAGCCTGGAATGGCCACCGGCCTGCGTGACCTGTGCCACAGGGGAACGTGCCACACTCACCCCAAGGGTCCCCCGGACAGCCCCAGGCTTGCAGTGGGGCCATTCCTGCCTCCTCACCTCTGGAGCGGGCTGAAGGTGCAGCACAACGTGGAGGCACATCTGGCAGCCTTGGGAGGGTGGAGCTGTGCTGGATGGGCGGCTCCTTCCTGCAGAATAAAGGGCTGAGAGTCAAAAGAGTTACGGGGCAAAAGCATCCTCCAAAAATGCGTCCCCCACAGCAGGTCCCCATCCTGGGGACACCTACACAAACACCTGAACCCACGCCAAAGATGTCACCACCACAATTCCCTCAGGACAAGCAAGTCCCAAGTGCGGCTTTTCCCAGCCCAGCCCAGAGTCCTCTAAGGCATGATCAGAGGCCTGGGCCACTTGGATTTTCAGGAAATCATCACCTTGTCCTCAGAAAGCAGGGACAAGGGGGTTTGCTCCTCGGTGGCAGGGATGCATGAGTCATCCTCCAGCCTGATGCCCTTGAAACAGAGCCAAAAAAGCTTTTACCCAAAGCATCCAGCAATAGGATACCAGAGATGGAGCTCCAGGATTAACCCTTTCCCGGCAGAAGCTGGCTGGCTGCCCTCCCATGCAGATCCTTTCTCCTGCTCTCCTCAGTGCTGGGTTTCCCCACTGTGTGCACCCACCAGGTTGGTGGACACGGTGCCAACGCTGCCCTGGCAAGGACAGGGAGGGGGACATGCCATGAGACACCAGGGATGGGCTACTGCCACACAAAATGGTGTTGGAAACGCAGGCCCCCCAAATGGAGAGTGGCATTTCTCTTCCACGTCCCACCACAAAGCCTGCCCAGTGAACAGGACAAGGTTTGGGGTCCAGCAAAGGGAAAACACAACATGTGAAGCTGTTTATTTCGCTGTTTTGGGGGGAAGGCTCTTGATTTCTGCACTCCTGAGTCCTTGTTTCATTTAGGAACCCACCATCCCTAGCTCTGCTGGGATCCTCACTGTTTGGTGTGCCAAGACTGGATGGGCTTTTCCCAAAATAGCCTGCTGGAGAACCCCATATTCCCTCCTTGACAGAAAGCAGCCCCTTGGGGACAGGTAGGAATTTCTGTGTTAAATTTTCACCCTGCAGGCAGGCAGAGAGGGGCCAGCACCCAGCTTTCCTGCCAACCTGATAACAATGGACCTGCATGGAAAGCTGGGAGCTTCAAGCGTTGGCAGTGGGCACAAGCATCACTGATCCAGGACAGGGCAAGAGGATGGAAATGGAAATGCTCCTTGAAAGCGTGGATTAGGTCACAGAGATTCTGAGTGGCTTCTGCAGAACTTCTGCAGGGTTCTCCACCCCCAGTTTGCTCCCTCACAGCCTGCTGTGTCCAGAGGATGCTGCACCGGCCGGGCTGCTGCAGGGACCCCTCACCAGGACGGGTGTCACCCAGACCCTGGGAGGACCTGCTGGAGGGAGGTGGGCAATAAATGCTGCCCCAGGAGCCAGAGCTGAATGAACTGACCCCTCCTGAGCCCGCTCCTGGTGACGGGAGGGATTGGCTCCAGCAGGGAGCAACCCCAGCGCAGGGCACCACTGCTCCCTCGAGGCATGTGCTGAAGAATCAGCTCAGGGACCGAGTGGGCGGCAGAGGGTTAAAATTAGATGGTCTCTAAGGCCTATTCCAACCCAAAACACTCTGTGATTCTATGATGATTCTGATTTCAGAGGAAGGACAGAAAAGTCCTGCCTGGGGAAATGGAGTCCCAGGAGATATCTACCCAGCTACAGGGGAAGTTTGGAGGCCTGGGACCTCTTTATTTCTCCCCCAGCGCTGAAGCTGAGGCTGCATTTGCCCCGCTGGAGCACGGGCTTATAAATGACCACCAGCCTGACACTCGTGAGACCCCAAAAACCAGCAGCCAGGGCTCAGAAACACACAATGGGACCCCTCGGGACGTTCCCACCCAAAGCCATGCAGCACCCCTTCCGTCACCGATCCCCAAGCACACTTCTCCCTGCAGAGGCGAGTGCCGGGGGAGCGGGGAAGGGCTGAGGGGGTCGGAAAGCCGCTCCCCCTGGAGACCCCCACTTATCCCCAAGCGGGGACAGCACTTTGGGATTGTTTCAGCAGCGCCCGGGAGCCTCCAAGGCTGGGCGCTAAGGACTGAAAACTCCCAGCAGCCTCGCACAGCCGCCCAGCCGGGAAGGTGGCAGCACACGGGGGCACCTCCTGGGACGGGAGGGACACGGGGACACGGCCGGTGGGTGCCCGCCCTCCGCCCCCCGGAGTGATGCCGCACCGGGAGCCGCCGATGCTGCCGCCACCACACCCCGCACGCCACCCTCCATCCCCGCTCCAGGTGCCGGGGGTGCCCCTGCGGGACCGGGAGCTCCGTCCCGCGCCCCCCCACGCTCAGAACACACTCCCCGGAGAAGGCAAAGCCCTACCTGTGTCCGGACGGACGGACGGACGGAGGGACGGCTGGGGCAGGGCGGGGAGCGGCAGGGCTGACTCAGGGGCGGTGGCAGCCGGAGCCGGGCGGGANGCCCCTGCCCCTCAAGCGGCTCCTTCCGTCCCGGCTCCGGCTTTTCCCCCTACTCCGTCCCTACTGCTGCCCCCGCCCCACTACAGCCGCTGCTCCTGCCCCTAAACCAGCTCTGCCCCTGCCCAGTCCCTGCCGCTCCCCTGTGGTGGCTGCGGCCAGTCCCAGGTGACACTAGGGTGACACTGCCCAGGGTGACTGCCCCAGGGTGCTGGCACTGCCCGGCTGCTCCGGATCCACACCCTGTGGAGCTCCTGCACCCGGACCCGGCTGCGTTTCAGGGAGGGACCCAGCCCTGCCACCGTCCTGGCCATCGGGGATAGGCAGACAGTCCCAGCTGCCCGCGGGAGGGACGCGGTGGGGACAGGGAGCTTGCGGACATGTCTGCTGTGGTCTGGCCACCCTCCCCAGGACCACCTGGGGGGCTCACTAGGGCTGGAAGCCCCTGGGTGGGAACATCCAGGACCTCACAGGCTGGCTTGGGTGGGGCGGGTGTGCGACAGTCCCTGGACGTCTGGGATCCTGCTGCCGCACTTCCAGGCGGGAACATATAAATATTTCAGCGGAATAGCCGAGTCCTGTCAGCTTGCATTTGCTTCAGGCAGGGTGAGCACTGGGAAAGGGGGAGGAAAGGCGGGGAGAGGAGAGGATGCCCTCGGAAGATGGGTCATCTCCCGGTTCTCGGGGGGCTCCACCTCCTCTAGGGATGCTCTTCCCTCCGGGAGAAGTGCACGGCCGTGCTTCAACCCCTCCTGCTCCTGCATTTATGGGATGGCCGGACTCATCCCATAAGCAGCTCTCGGGGGCTGCTGCCAAGCTGGGCGGGGGGATGAGAAGTTTCGGGAGCTCTGCTTGGAGCACAGCGGGCTCCTCGGTCCTTCGGGACCCTCTGGGATGCGGCACGGCGCCGACTGGAACGAATCCACCCCCAGGAATCGAACGGCGCTCAGAAATAAATCCAAGCAGCCGCGGGTATCGTAAATCAGCGGAGGGAGCCAAGGCGGGGGCAGCGTCCCCCAGGGCCCGCAGCCCAGAAGCCACGGCAGATGGGCGAGGAGCTGACCCCGGCTGAGGGCAGTGCAAGATTGGGTCCTTCACTCTCTGCCGATGCTTTCGGAGGGGTATTTGTCCCTGCACGAGACACAGAAGTGCCGGCGCAGCTCCGTCCCAAGGGTGGCAAGGCTTTTCCCGTCCCTCCTCCTCCCCTTCCTCCCGCCCGCTGCACTGTGGGGTTTGTAGTTCGCAGCCTCGCACGTGGGGCGCGACTACATTTCCCGAGGTACCCCGACATTCTCCTCCTCCTCCTCCTGCCGCTGCCGCCGCCGCTGTCCCGGAATCGCCGCGGACCGGGCTCGGTGGCAGCGGCGAGCCCCGGATCTCCGCCGTGCCCCGGCCCGCAGCGCCCATGCCCGCCGCCCAGCAGGTACGCGGTGCGGGTGTCGCGGGGCCGGCGGCTTGCCCGGCGGGGTCCCTGGGATGCCGGCAGTGTTGTTTCCCCCGGGTGCTGGAGATGTCCGCCGGGTGCTGTGCTGTTTCCCCCCGCCCTTTTTTCGGGGGTGAGCAGGTGCCGCGTACCCCCAACACCCTCCTCTGCCGAGTGCGTCGCCCGCAGCGCCCATCCCTTGGTGCTGGGCGGTGGGGGGCAAAGAGGTGCCCGCAGGGTGGCCAGGGTGTGTTTTCAGGAGCTTCCCAGCCCTTGTTTTAGGGAAGGTGCCCCGCGGATTAGCGCGCCCCATTCGGCGTGGCAGCTCCCCACAAAACACGTGGTGCCTTGGCAGTGTCACTTGTATGTCACCAACGGGCGGCTGGGGGGAGGGCATCCCCGCGATCCCCAGGGCTGTCCCCTCCGGATCACGGTGGCTGTGGCTGTGCGGGGAACTGAGCCTGAGCTCGGCCACCCCTGTCACCCGTAACCCCGGGCTGACAGCGGTGTGTGGCGTGATAGTGATCCATCATGTCAAGGTCACCGCCCGATAACCCGTTGATAAACAGGTTCACGCGGTGATAACAGACCGGCTCTGCTCCCTGTCCCGCTTCTCTGCACTCCCTGGCTTGTGCTAGGGATGAAAGATAGAGCATTCCCCGGGACTCGTGCCCTCTCACCTGGAGCAGATCAGCTCCATGGATGTTCTGGAGAAGGGGAATTGGGTGCAGTGAGATGGGTTCTGGTCTGGAGTCCCTTTGTGTGTGAGGACACGCATGCTAGGAGTTCAGAGCTGGAGCCAGTGCTCCTGGGAATGCAGCAGCTTCGTGGAGCTGCATCCTGGATTTAGTGCGGATGGTTTCATGTGGGCCAGCAATGCCTGTGTGTGTCCCTCCTGGATGGACACGGCAGGAAACAGGAGCAGACATCTCACAGGGGTCGTGGCACTCATTGTGGCAAGTGGCTGCTTCAGGTGACATCCACAGCCCAGCCTGGTGACAAGAAGGCGATGGGGCAGAGTCCAGGCACTCGCAGCTGGCAGCGGCCCTGGCTCAGTGCTGGGGTGAGTGTTTGGCAGGGGTTAGCCCTTGCTCCTTGCCCTTTCTGCCACAGCAGGAGGGCCGGTGCTCCAGCCAGTCTGGACAGGCTCACTGGGTGGTGAGTGAGCGAGCTCCTGCCTTGATCCTCTGAGATCTGTTTAGGAGGTGGGGGCTTTTTGCCCATCCCTGCTTTCTGGCACACAAGTGTTTTGGTGATACTCGGGCACCAGTGCTGAAATCCCCATGGGAATGCTGCTGGAGCAGTAGGTCCTCACTGGGGCAAATGGGCACTCGGCTTCTGTAGGTTTAAGTCACTGCCAGCTTTCCTCTGTCAGCACTGGTGCTGGCCCATGTCCCCAGTTGTCCTGTGTTAGCCAGCAGCAGCAGGGGATTATCCCCAAATTTCAGCATGCTGGATCCAGTGGGACACAGACTGGGAGCGTGAACTCACTTTTTAATGACAATGACCGTGAGTAGTTGTTCTGCAGTTATCAGGGTAATCAGGTTTCTAGACCTTGCTCCTGTG
The DNA here is from genome assembly GCA_013400315.1 of Bombycilla garrulus. Classification (NCBI taxonomy): domain Eukaryota; kingdom Metazoa; phylum Chordata; class Aves; order Passeriformes; family Bombycillidae; genus Bombycilla; species Bombycilla garrulus. Next base: position 54,627 of record VXBU01004416.1, on the reverse strand, counting down.
GTGTGTTTTTGCATACGCTGGATTTTATAGCATGAAAAGTCACCTCGGTGACTTCTTGTGGGAGTGGGGAGCGCTGTGAGGACACCCAGTCCAGGCCTTCTCCTGTCCCTGCCCTCATCCCATGACCACTAATCAGGTCTCCTGGTGCTGCCAGCTTTCCTGCTGCCAGACTCCAGGCTCTGAGCTTTTAATCCCCCTCTGGACCGTGAATCTCGTGGCATTTTGCATTCTCCCCAGGCTGGGCATTGTGTGCCACCCGGAAGAGCCAAGGGGCAGCCACTTGCCCGCGGCTCAGCTGAGGTCCTGCCAGCCACCCAGCTACTGAATAACACGGGTGGTTCCGTGCCCGGTGTGCGCATTAACTCATCTCTACAGCCAGCACATTCCTGTGCCATTCCCTCCGGATCATCCCCAGTGCAGAGCACCTGCATCCCTCTACTCCTGCAGCTCAGAGGGAAGCGTTGCTCCAGGAAGTGGCAAAACCCCAGTGAGGCTTTAAGGGAAGGAAAAGAAGGTGGTGGGAGCTGAGGATGCCCCACTGTGGATCCAGATGCTCCGTGCAGCCAGGCTCCGGATGCACGTGATGTACGAATGCCGCCCGAAATGACCCCCCGCCCCCTGCACAGCGAGACGCACGGCTGCTTTTCTTCTTCCCAGAACATCTCCTGGGGAGAAGGTAGTGGTATTTATTTGCCTTGCAATTCTGGAGGAATTTTGAGCCTGTGCCAAATGCTGCTTTTTCCACAGAAACTGCAGCACCCTGGTTTTCCATGCGTCCGAGGGCGCCTGCGGACAGACAGGGGCTGTGTGGTCCAGCAGATCCTGCGTAGCTGATGGCTCCTGGGATAATGCCGCTGCCCTGCTGCAGAGCCGTGCCCAAGAATGATGGTGCCAAAAAAACGGCGTCAGAGACGGTGCCAGACCAGCGCTGGAAGCTACAAGTCTTCTACCTCTGCTTCTATGGCTTCATGACACAGATCCGGCCCGGGGAGAGCTTCATCACCCCCTATCTGCTCGGGCCCGACAAGAACTTCACAAACACAGAGGTGAGCTGTGGGTACCCACTCTGGTGTCCCTCTTTATGGCCATGGCCACCATCCTGGGGCTGGGCAGAGCATCCCTCTGCGGTTCTGGGGTGCACAGGGGTGTGTCGTGTCCTGAGCAAGGCGGTGTGTGGTGACTTGTGGTGGTGCTTTCTGGGCAGGGGAGGGGGTGTGGTACGGGACCCTGTCTCACTTGGCTGTGAGGTCATCCTGTCCCCTGCGTCCCAGGCTTAACTTGCCCTGGCATAAAACGTGATGCCCAGGCTGGCAACTGATTTTGGGGGCAGTGTGTGACACCTGCCCACCTGAGCAGCCTGTGGGATGGTGGGAGGGTGCTTGGCTGGGAGAAGCCATGCCCCATCCCACCGGAGAGATTTTTTCATGATGGCACAGCATGCTGCCAGGCTGCTGGCAGTGATGGGGTTAGACAAGGAGGGGCCACGATGTCATTGTCTCCCAACCAAGGGCTGCTGGCCCCGATCCCAGCCGGCTGCTGCGCCTGTGGGAACTCCGCATTCCCAGCACGGGAAGGGGCCGAGGCTCAGCCAGACCCCCAGCTGGTCACATTCCTCCCTGAGGACCTGTTGCCATGGGGGTCAGCAGCCGGTGCCCACACCCTCCGAAAGCTGGGGGCCATCCCCAGGGCTGTGCCCAGCGCTCAGCGTCTCCTTGCCCTCACGGCAGGTGACCAATGTGATCACACCAGTGCTGTCCTACTCCTACATGGCCGTGCTGGTGCCCATCTTCCTGCTGACGGACTACCTGCGCTACAAGCCCGTGCTGGTGCTGCAGAGCCTGAGCCACATCTCCATCTGGCTGCTGCTGGTGCTGGGCACCTCCGTCCTGGCCATGCAGATGATGGAGTTCTTCTACGGCATCACCATGGCCGCCCGCATTGCCTACTCCTCCTACATCTTCTCCCTGGTGGCCCCATCCCGCTACCAGCGGATGGCCAGCTATTCCCGCTCCTCCGTGCTCCTGGGAGTCTTCACCAGCTCCGTGCTGGGCCAGCTCTGCGTCACCCTGGGCGGCATCAAGTTCCTCACCCTTAACTACATCTCCTTGGGCTTCGTCAGCTTCGGCCTCATCCTCACCCTCTTCCTCGAGAGGCCCCGGCGCAGCCTCTTCTTCAACCGGCCTGGGGGGACCAACGACGCCGCCGTGCCCACCGAGCTGGACCGGATGGCCGGGGGCGCCAGCGGGGAAGGGACACGGGGCTGGCGGGACATGGTGCTGTGCCGTATGCTGCGGGAGCTGGGAGCGCTGGCCAGGCAGCCCCAGCTCCGCCTCTGGTCCCTGTGGTGGATCTTCAACTCGGCCGGCTACTATCTGATGCTGTACTACGCACACATCCTCTGGAACAAGATCTCCCCCACCACAGATGACCGCCGGGTGTATAATGGAGGCGTGGATGCTGCCTCCACGCTGCTGGGTAACTCACCCGGGATGGGGACACTGAGGGGTGTGAGGGGACACTCACATCCTGCTGTGTCCTATGGGAGTGACTGGGGACACCAGAGAGGCAGGGGGCCACTGCTGTCCTGCTGCACCCCTTGGGAATGGTGGTCCTTACGGAATTTTTGGTGGTTTGGCATTGGGGATGACGGGATGGTCAATGGGCTGGGTCCCAGCCTAGTTAGGGCAGGGGATCCTTGAGGTTCTCGTGGTATCTCCTTCATCCCTCCCCAGGAGCCATCGCCTCCTTCGCTGCTGGCTACATGAAGATCCGCTGGACGCTGTGGTCAGAGCTCGTGATTGGGGTGGTGACAGCATTCCAGGCGGGATTCCTCCTGCTCATGAACTCCACCACCAACATCTGGCTCTGCTATGCTGCCTACATCCTCTTCCGTGGCTTCCACCAGTTCCTGGTGCCCATTGCCATGTGCGTGGTGCTCCTGGGGACCCGCTCCCACCCTGGCAGCCGGGTTGATGCTGGGGGTTCACCAGTGCTCCCGTTTTTCCCAGTTTCCAGATTGCTGCCTCCCTCTCCAAAGAGCTCTGCGCTCTGGTCTTCGGGGTCAACACCTTCTTTGCCACTGTGCTGAAGACCATCATCACCATCATCGTGGCTGACAAGAGGGGCTTGGGCTTATCTGTGCATCCCCAGGTAGGGGTGAGGGGGCATCTGGGGTGGAGGTGGTCTCTGAATGGTGCTGGAGGAAGGGAGGGTTCCAAGTGCTGTTCTCCCCTCTCTCCTCTTTTGCAGTTTTACGTCTATTTTGGCTACTTCACGCTGCTGGCTGTGGTCTACCTGCTGGCGGCGGTCTACCTGCTGGTGACCACTGGAGCGGGTGTCCAGCACAGCCAGCGCAGGCAGGCGGTGGAGCTGCCCCTGGCCAAGGAGCTGTGCCAGCTCCCAGCGGAGATTCCAGCAGAGAAAAGCCCGGAGGCGGGCACCGTGCGAGCCTGAGCGCTGGCACCGCGACACCACGGCCGGCTCTTGGCTCGCGAAATGAGCATTGTCATCACCACCGTGTGCTTGGTGTCCCGTCCCACTGCCGCTCCTGGGTGCTGTTCTGTGGAGGATGTAACCCTTGGGACACATTTTGTGCTCCATGAGGACAGGGCTGTGCCCTTTCCCTGTCCCCACACACAGAGCGGGGGCAGGATTCCCGTGGTGCCACCCTACCCTGCAGAGGTACGGATGGGGACCCGCTGCATCCCCATCACGACACAGAGCCAGGCTACAAGAGAATGTTTATTTATTCAGTGCCTTTAGAAAATGGTTTATAGGACACAACGGATGACAAAAAAAAATAATATAAAGATCCACAGGCTTTAAATTGCATTAATTACACAAAATACAGTAGACTGTAAGAAATAGGGACCGTGTGACTCGCACAGCTTTTATGGTAATAATTTCCATACAATAACAAAAAAAGCTAGTTACAAATATCTCTTTTTTTTTCTTCTTTTTTTTTTTTTTTTGGTTTTTTTTTTAGCACCTTGGATTTGCCCACACCAATTCCAACCAGCTTTGCTGCGCCTTCGCCATTTGAGCCCAGCAAAGGTGGCACAGGGAGGGGAGATGGCGGTGCGTGCCCTCAGTACCACACGTGCTCAACATGCACACACACAGAGAAACACGTGCCAAGGGCACAGCTGGCCACACCTCGGGGCCACCCTGTCACCCCACTACCTGTGCTGGGCTGGCTGGGCTTTGGGGACACAGCCAGGGGTCCCCAGGGTGCATGGATGGGATGGGGGAGACCAGACCCCCACCAGAGCTCTGCTAGCCGGGAGTTGGAGAGGAGGATGATGATGGGATGGTCCTTACCTGGGGAGGATGGAGACCATCTGGGAGAGCCCCAGCATCGCCATGGGACAGTTCCTTGGGTGGGATGCTGGGGTCTTGGCTGAAGAAGACCCCATGGCCTCAGCAGCAGGGATTTGGGTCTGACCCCAAGCTCCTGGTGAGGACAGTGCGGGGCTGGGGTCTGGTGAGAGAGGCCCCACAGGCTTTTGTGGGGGACAGTCCGCATGGCAGCACTGAAATCTCCCTGCCGAGCATCCTCCCAGCCAGCCACCCCAAAAAGAGCATCCGAGCAGGGAGGGGAACAAGCTGAAGTGGTTAAATATTAGGAGTTAGAAGAGGAGGAGGAGGAAGGCCACCAGCCCACGGCTGCCCTGCCCCAGGTGGGACCTGAGCCCCTGCCGACCCAGGGCAGGGGCCACGGCAATACTCTTTGGCTTCAGGTCTGTGGGAGAAGGAAACCCTGCAGGGCGAGAGCAGGTGTGTGGAGGAGGCCCAGGGGTGCCGGGGTGCAGGCTGGACCGACCCTCCCCGGGGGCATGGGGGTACCCAGGGGGCGCCAGGGTGGGGATCACTTTTTGGCGGCGGTCATGAAGCTGTTCTCGATGCAGAGGACGATGAAAGCGTGCTGGCAGCTGCTGGCTGCCTGCTCCAGCAGTTTTCCAGAGGTCAGTGAGGAAGCCTGGCCAGTGACCGCCTGCTCCTCTGTCCGCCATGTCTCGCAGTAGCTCTCGGGCAAGCGCCGGCCCTTAGCATCCGAGCCGTGCCAGACGCTCTTCTGCGGCCTGCAAGGGTGACAGGTGGGCAGCTGCTGCTGCTCCACCGTGCTCCCAAACCCATTTCCCCCTCGCTCAATCCCGCACTCACCATCCCGCATCCCGCAGGACGTCCCGGCCGTCGAAGGAGAGGATGCGGGCGCCAGCTCTCAGTGGAGCACCACTGCCCGTGAAAAGGGCTTCCCAATTATTGAAGAGCACTTCATCCTGGTGGGAATGGTGGGAAAATGGAGCAGGAGGGGGTTTAACCCTGCCTGCACCCCAAGAACATCCCAGAAACTCCAAGCCCCAGCAGCCTCTGGGAATGGGATGCTTCATGATGGATGGGGGCTTTGCTATGCTCTGCATCCCAGACCTTGGTGGTGCTGAGTTAACAGCTGGACTCGATGATCTTAAAGAGATCTTTTCCAACCATAACGACCCTGTGATCCTTTCCTGTGATCCCTCAGAGCTTAGTGTTGGGAAGGAGATGGGGACACCCATACCTGGAGGTTGACGATGGGGACGGAGGCGCGGTCGGCCCTGCGCACGATGCTGTAGAGATCCTGCAGGCGCGAGGAGAGGAAGGCGCGGAAGGTGCCGGCCAGCCCGACCTGCCGGGCTTGCTGGAAGCACTGGAAATCGGCGCCCCGGATGCCACGCATGCCGCCGCTCAGCGGGCTGTTCAGGGCCACCAGGTGAAGCTGCCGAGAGGGGACAACAGCGCTTGAGAGACGCGGCGTTGGCCACCACCATCAGCTCTCCTCGGCCAGCGCGCGGCACTCACGGCAGGCTGGAAGTCCTGGTGCACGTGGGCGGCCACGGGGGCAGGATCTGGCCGGCGGTGGATGTAGTACCCGTTGATGAGCTCGTGCTGGTGGTGGAGCAGGGGCTGCTCTGGCAGGCGGTGCTGGTTGGCCACCACCTCGTCCCCACGCCAGGGACGGGCGGTGGCCGGGGGGACGTGGTTGCGGAGCGGGTGCAGGGGCCCACGGGGCTGGGGGCCGGCGTAGTGAAGGGTGGGCGGCTTGTCGTACACCTCGTTGTCCTGCGGAGAGGGACACGGCATGAGGCGGGGAAAAGGATGGAGATGGAGAATGCTTGAGATGGATGGAGATGGTTGTGGTTGGATGAAGGTGGGCATAGAGATGGTTGGGGTTGGATGGAGATGGGGATGGGGATGGTTGGGGATGAGGATTGATATCATTGGGGATGAATGGAGAAGGGGATAAAGTTGACTGCTGACAGAGATGGTTGGGCATGGAGATGGTTGGGAATGAGTTTAAGATAGATGAGGATAGAGGACTGGGAAGGAGGATACACAGGGAACTGAGGACTCACCAGAGCCGAGCTGGGGATCAGGTTGTGCTCCTCCAGCTGCAAGAGTACAGCACATCAGATCTCAGCTGCCCCCCTCTCCTCTTCCTCGCACAGGGGTGGGGGGACCCCGCTCACCCCCGAGAGTTGCCACCGAGCCCCCGGGGCAGCGCAGCCCCGGCCAGGCCCCCCACTCACCAGCACCCTGCGGAAGCCCCCGCGCAGGCGCACGTAGAGGTCCTGCCGGTCACTCAGGAAGATGAGGCTGCCCTCGGGCAGCTCGTGCGCGGCGCTCAGCATCGCCTGGTACGTGGGCACGGCCCGGAGCTGCGGGCACAGCCCAGGGCAGGGCTCAGGGATCGGCTGCCTGCACCACGGGCAACCCCCGCCCAGAGCCCCAAGGACTCACCCCCAAAGACGTCCCGCCAGTGCCTGGGGGTCCGGGGGGTCCTGGTGGTCCCGGGGGTCCAGGGATGCTGACAGCTGTGGGGGAAGGAGGGTGAGACGGGGAGAGGTGCATGGGATTCCAGCAGGGATGTGGGGCTGCAGGGAGGGACGCGGTAGAGCGGGTACTCACCTTGTCTGTGGGGACCTGGAAAGGAGGGCGGCCCGGGTGGACCAGGAGGGCCAGGGGGGCCCTGCCGCCCCTCATATCCAATACCAGGGGGACCCTGAGGTCCCGGAGGCCCCGGTGGCCCAACGATACTGTCCCCCTTGGGACCCTGGGCAGTGTGAGAGAACATCTGTTGGAGCAAAGCCCCCGGGGATGCCGTCCCCTCTGTGCCCCCCTTCACTCCCCACCCCACGAGGTACTCACTGGCAGCCCGGGGTATCCCTGGGGCCCTGGAGGCCCTGGAAGGCCAGAGACTCCAGGGCTGTAGAGTAGGGTGCTGCCTGGCTCGCCCTTCTCACCCTTGGGACCTGCATCCCCCTTGTCGCCCTGTGGGATGGCACAGCCAGAGGGTGAGCAGCTGGGGTGCACTGGGTACCCCAAATCATGCTGGGTTCCAGCCGCCAGTGTCCAAAGAGCTTACCCGCAGGCTGGTAGCGAAGTGAGTCGAGTCATAGGAGAACTGGCCTGTGGAGGGACGGAGAGCAGGGGAGAGCAGCCAGGATGGGCATAAGCCACCCCCTGCCTGCCTCTGCCAGCAGGGACCAGTCACCTACCTGGGGGTCCTGGGGGCCCGGTGTCACCTTTCTCTCCCTTTTGTCCTGGGAACTGGTGGAAACCTGTGGGGAGGTGCAGAGAGGCCATCTCAGAGCTGCAGCTCTAAGGGAAGCAGGGGGTTTCTCCCCAGCCCTGCTTTGCCGAGGTCCCCCGAACGGTCTAGAGGGGACTGGGAGAGGGACACCCCCTTACCGGGGAACGCCGGATGGCTGGAGTCACTGAAGGTCTGTGGAGATGCAAAGAAAGTGGCTGCAGAGACAGCAGCATCCTCAGGGACCCCCCCTAATGCTGGTGACGATTCCACGTGCCAGCCCCAGCCAGGATGTCACCAGACCATCCTCAGTGCCCTCCAGGCAGGCGGGGGACACTGGGGGCCCAGTCACCAGCGTGTCCACCATGATGATACTCACGTTGCCATTGTTGTAGACTACGCTGCCAGGTGGCCCAGGTGGCCCAGGGGGTCCTGGGGGGCCTGGGGGACCCTGTGGGGGACGAGAAGATTTGTCAAGGTCCCTGCAAAGCGAACAGTCCACAGCAGGGAGGGGGACAACCAGCCCCTGAGAGGAGACATGTCCTTTGCCTAAGGGGCTGGGGTCCTCAGGAAGACTCTCGGGGTGTGTGCCCCACCCTGCAGGGCCAGCTGGGGGGTCACGGCAGCGCTCACCCGTGCGCCTGGCACGTCCGCGGGGTCACCCTTCTCACCCTTCAGCCCGTTCATGCCGGGACGTCCCTGCGGATGAGCAGTACAATGAGCCTCAGCCTCGTCCCCCTGCCAGCCCCTGTGTCACATCTGCTGCTCCAGAGCCACCTCTGGCACCCCGGCACCGCCCCATCCCTCAGGGACACGGCAGGGCGTGGGGCTCAGCGAGCACAGGACGCGCAGACGGGGAGGGGGACGCGGTGGAGGCGATGGACACGAACAAACCGGGAGCAGGTCTTACGGGTCTGCCCGGAAAGCCGATCTCTCCCTTCACCCCTGCTCGTCCCGGGGCACCCTGGAAGGGAGAGGAGATGAGGATGAGGGGGCTCAGTGTGAGGGAGCCCCTCTGCCTGGGATCACTCCTGTCCCTCCCCGTGGGATGCAGGGAGGAGGGTGGTGACTTACCGATGGTCCCACGGGGCCCCGCGGCCCCGGCTCCCCCTGTAAACAACGGAGAGGAAAGGGCGTCACCGCTGGCACCACCTGGCACCTGGCCCACGGGGATGTGCCCCCATCCCTGCCAGGAACGCACCTTTTCTCCTTTCACCTTGGCAGTGACCACGGTCCCGTCGGGGCTGATGATGACGCCGGGCTCCCCCTTCTCCCCCTGCGAGAGAAGAGGAGGTGGGAGGGGACATGGAGGGACCAGGCTCCCTCCCGTGACAGGGCTGGTGTCACCTGGTGGCCAGGTAGAATGGGGAACTAGGCATGTGACCACTGCATGTGGCCTGGAGCAGTTACCTTCAACCCTGGGGCACCCTGGGGACCAGTTGACCCCCGGTCTCCTTTCGGTCCCACTGGACCCTGCAGGAAGGGGACAGAGCCCACATCATTCACAGCCCACCAAAGACAGGCCCCAGACTCCCCCTCCATCACCACCACAGCAGGACTGGCAACCACAGCTGTCACCAGGGCCACCCCGTGGTCCCCAGATGTGTCAGCAACTCACCGGGAAGCCAGCGAGGCCTGGTCTGCCCTGCAGAGAGAAAGCAGAGATGTTCCTAAGAGCAAACCCCCTCTTCCCAAAAACGGGGTGCCTATCTGGCCCTGCTGGGGGGTGGGCACAGGCGGCAGGAGGGCACCTACCTCTGGACCAGGAAAAGCCAACAAGGACTTCTGCAAGAAGAGACAAAATGAGGTTTTCTCCCCCCTGATCTTGGCTCTGAGGGTCAGAGCCGCGCCCTCACGATGGCTGCAGGAATACCCCTTCCCCTGCCCTGTGCTGAAGCCAGGTGCCACCACTTACATCTTCCCCAGAGACAGTGATGATCTGTCCAGGGGGTCCAGGGGGGCCAGGCAGCCCCACTCCGTCTTGGCCTCGCTCTCCCTGGAAGACATAAACCATCAGCCCAGAGCCACCACTGGCTGGTCCCCGTCCCCAGCCTGGTGGCACCTACCTTCTCACCGGTGCTGCCTTTGTCACCCTTGGGTCCCTGGAAAGAGGAGCAGGAGGGAGTGAGCACCACACAGAGACAGACTCTGGCTCACAAGCACAAAAAAATCCTCCAGGCAACCCCACCTCAGCCTCCAGCTCCAGGCAACGAGGCGGGCTGCAGGGATTTTGGGGGGAGGTGATGGCCAGTGGGGCGGCAAGGTGGGGAGAGACAGGATATAAGGAGTGTGGATCCCTGGGATGTGGTGAGCTGGGATCCACAGCGGGGAGGGGGAATTTTGGCTGCTGGGGATGGAGCTGCTGCAGCCAAGGACGCCCTGCCTGGAGTCAGGGGGGTCTTGTGGAGCTGGGGGGCTGAGGCTCCTACCTGTGGTCCAGGGAAGCCCTCCAGGCCAGGGCGGCCATCCACGCCAGGCATGCCAGCATCTCCCTGCAACGGGAGTGGGGAAGGGCAGAATGAAGCTCCAGCTTGGGGTGCACAGGGGTCCTGTCCACTGCCCTGCACACCCCGGTGCTGCCACAAAGCCATCCCAATCTCCCAGGGCTCCTACCTTTGGTCCGGGCAAGCCGGGCTGTCCGGGGCTGCCGACTTCTCCCTGCAAGGAAAGAGGTGTCAGAGGCATCCCTGAAGGCTGCCTGCAGGCATCCTGCACGGACAGAGCCAAGAGCACGCTGGAAGGGTTCCTCACCTTCAGCCCTGGTAGTCCTGGCACACCCTGCAAGCAACAAGGACACCATGAGCATCGGGTGATGGCAGGGGACACGGTGGCAGGGAATACCCCAGGGAGCCCAGGATGGGGACGAGGGAAAGGGCAGGAATGGCCCTACCTGTGGTCCTTCAGGTCCAGGCGGTCCAGGGGTGAATGACAGCCCCGAGCCCTCCATGTCACCCTAAATGCAGGGGGAAGGGGCTGAGCTGTGTCTGTCCCCAGCCCCAGCTCATTCCCCTGCCCCCGTCACTGCAGCGGCCACTCACAAATCCAGCCTCGTAGCCCGGCCCCGGTGGTCCTGGGGGGCCGGGGGGCCCCGGCTGCCCTCGGGGTCCGATGGGCCCGGGAAGGCCAGCTAAGCCCGGTCTTCCTGGGGGTCCTTCTGGTCCCATCTCTCCTTTCTTGCCCTGCAAAGGGGACAGATGGAAGGTGGCAGCAGTCACTGCCTGGAGGCTGCAAGCAGGAAGCAGAGCATCCTCTCCCAAATCCCCTCTGGGACAGGATGCGGATGCTCTCCCTGGCGCTGCCCTGTCTCGGGGCTTTGTGGGAACGGGCATGGTCCAGCTCGGGCACCCTTCATCCCACCAGCTCTCCGTGCAATGTCCACAGTGGCCACCAGAGGCTCGTCTAAAATCATGAACGGGAATGTTTCTTAAAGGCATGCTCGCAGACATTCCTGGGATTGCAACGGGTCTGGGAGCGAAAGGATTGCTACCTGGGTGCTGTAGTAATGCAGAGAGTTAGAATTAAGGTTAAAAAAACCTCAATTTTTTAGGTTTTTGCCCCCAGCTCATGCTGCAGTGGGTGGTCATCCCAAGGCGCAGCTCTAAGGGGCTCCCAGCAAACCTTTACTGCCACCCTTGGGGGTGCAGGGTGGAAAGAAGCTGGAGCAAGCAGGCGGGAGAGAGCCATGCACAAAAGATGAAGGGTTTTCCAACAGGGTGTGGTGTCTTGAAACACCCCCCTTGGTTTTTTCCTGCCCACTTCCTGACGTGGCAGCGCCTGGAGCAAATCCCAGGCAGGGTGGCAGGAGCCCTGTGTCTATCCTTTGTGGGGTCAGCAGCTCCGTGCGCCTTTGAGCTGCGGCTCTGATCTGGGAGGAATTCAAACAGCAGCACCCCCCTCCCCATTTCCATACAAGACAGCTCCCCCAGGCAACATCCCTGCCTCCAGTCTGCACTGGAGAACCCAAAAAACCCCACCCCAGGCACCACAGTACCTTGGGTCCCGGTAGGCCAGGCAGGCCCACGTCGCCAACATCGCCCTGGGAAGGAGGAGGAGGAGGGAGAAGAGGGTGTGAAGAAGCTGCCCAGCTCCAGGCAGGAGCAGAATGGTGCTCCCCAGCCCAGGAGCTCCCAGAGATGTGCCAGGGGTGCCAGCTGCCCCATGGGACAGCTGTGACATGCTCCTGGGGCACACGGGACACTCACCCGCTCTCCTTTGGGCCCTGGCTGCCCAGGCTCCCCATCTCTTCCCGGAGGACCCTGAGGACCCTGTAAGTTCCCAGGAGTTGGCTCCAGCGCAGGAAAACCCCGCAGGGCTGGTGGGCACTGAGCCCCCCACCCCCGCAGGGTGGCCCTGGGGTGGGTCCCCTTGGCCACCCCATGCACCTACCGCTGGTCCCGGGGGCCCAGGGATCCCGTCCCTGCCCGGCAGCCCCGGTGGTCCCGGCAGGTCCGTGCAGTTCATCCCAAACCGTCCTGGCTCCCCTGGCAAACCGGGCACGCCGGGTGGCCCTGGGGGACCAGGCGGCCCTCGTGGACCCTAGAAGAGACACGGGGGCCATGGCTGAGGGTGTCCCCCCACTCCCAGGCGGTTGGACGGGCACTCGGCCCCACTCACCCGCAGGCTCTCCAGGTCTCCGCCGAAGCCAGAGCCCTCCATGTCGATGAAGGTCTGGGGGAGAAGCACGAGGGGGATGTCAGGGCACCCGGTGGCACCGGGGCTTGCTCAGTGGCTGCTGGCAGCGTTTTGCACCTCCATGGCTCAAGGAACGCCCCCATCCCTCAAATCCCTGTGTCCCAAGGGGCACCCACCAGCTTGTCGTTCTTGGAGGAGGGTCCCGGTGGTCCCGGAGGGCCAGGTGGTCCCGGGGGTCCCCTTGGCCCCACGCCTGGGTCACCCTGGCACAGAGGAGAGAGCGCGGTTTGGGGGTGCAGCCGAGCTGGGGGTGAGAGGAAGGGGGGGGCACGTTCTGCCCCCCAACACCGGCACTCACCTTCTCCCCCTTCAGGCCCGGCTCTCCCGGTATCCCGGGGAACCCCGGGGGCCCCATTTCACCCTGCAAAGGTGGGCAGTGGGGGGTCAGACGGTGACAAGGCAAGGCGGTGGCCGTCCCCCATCACCCTGCCACCCCCTCCACCCCACTTACGGGTTTGCCGTCCTCGCCAGGATCTCCCTAGGCATGGCAGAGAGGGTACAGGTCAGTGTGCAGGTGGGTAGGGTGGGGGACAGGGGACATCCTGCAGGGGGGGAATTGACTCACAGGCTCGCCGTCCCTGCCAGGGGCTCCGTCCTTCCCCGGTGGCCCCGGGGGGCCGGTGACCTGCTCCACCACCGAGCCATCAGCGTGACCAGAGAGGGTCCTGGGGGGTCCGGGGTCACCTGGCTCTCCTTTCTGGCCCTTAGAGCCAGGGTAGCCAAATCCAGCACTGCCCTGGGGACGGGGGGAGATGGGGATGGTTGGCAGCCCAGGCAGGGCATGGCTCTGTGCCAGCTCCCCCAGCGATGCTCACCTTGACGCCCAGGTCTCCTTTCTCCCCCTGAGGATCAGAAACAGAGAAGTGTGTGTTAAACACAGACAGGTTACTGGCACCCTTGAGCCCCCAGGGACCAGCTCTCACCCACCTTTTGACCCTTGACATTGCCTGGCCCTACGATGCGGCCGGTCCCTGAGTCCCCTTTTAAGCCACGTTCCCCCTTGTCCCCCTTTTGGCCTTTCTGGCCGGCGCCTGTGGAAAAGGAAAAGGACCCAGCTGTGGCTGGGGATGGCCACACCACCATGTCCCCGTCTGTGTGCACTGGGGAAGGGGAAAGCTGCTGGAATTACCTCCTGTGGAGACTCGCAGCGTCTCCTCTGCCCTGGTCCTCTCGGCCTGCTGTGGGGATACCCCGCCACTCCTCGGGCCGCTGCCCCCCGCCACAGGAGGGGACGTCACGGGGACAGCATCCACCAGCCCTGGGACACCCTGCGGCAACAACGAGGGGAACCACGGCACCGTTCACCTCCCGTAAAGGGACAGGTGCTGGGACACCATCAAGCATGGAGGGCACTCAGCCCTCCACATCACTAGAATTTTGGGTTCTCGCCCTGAGTGCAACACCTGCGGCCAGCAACTCACCTGGACCTTGCCCAAGGGCTGCTGTCCCCCTTCCATCCCGCTGCCAAAATCCCCAGAGACCTGCATTAGCCAGCAGAGAAGGGGTGAGGGCTGAGCTGGGAGCACAGCGGGGGCACCCCCGAGCCTGCCCCGGCCGCGCTGCCCATCCTCACCTCCGCGTCGTCCTCCTCTTCCTCGCACTGGCGCTCGGCCGCCCGCGGGTCCCCTCGCAGCTTCAAGTCTGCAATCACCCCCTGGAAGGAGAGCGTGGACGGGTGGGGGACACGGACAAGCCACCCTGCCGTGATGTGACTTGCTGTGCCACTCGGCCACCGCGTCCTCGAGTGGGAGAAAAAAGAGGGATGAGATCTGCTGTCAGCACTGCAAGCAGCGGGAAGAGGTCGCCTCCCAGCTGGGGGCATTTGCTTGTGAGATGAATTGATATAAATTTTAAATTATATATTAGCTATATATCTATAATAAATTTATTATATAACTCAAACTACTCATAATTCATTCATATTATGTCACAGTCAGCCTGGATGAACTGCGACCGCCCCTGATCCTTATTTTCCTAAACCCATCACGTCT
>VXBU01004416.1:21195-40363 GCA_013400315.1 Bombycilla garrulus | reverse complement strand
TTTCAGGCCAGCCCAAATATTATTTTAGATGTCTTGCCCAAAGAAGAGACACCGAGGGGGAGGTATCTCCTCTCTCTGAGCTCACTTCCCAGCGTGGTCCCCTGCTCCTCCCCGCTGGGATCAGACGGATGGGCAGCATCCCAGCTTGGCAGACTCCCATCCCGACAGCATCCCTGTGTCCCACCCTGCAGCGAGGACCCAGGCTGGGCTCTGGGACGTGCTGGGTGACCCCAGTGGGAGCCGTGCGGTTCAGGCTGGTACCCTACCACCTCTCCTGCTGAGGCCAGGATGCTACGGGGGTTTGCCTGGACGCAGCGTCCTTAGGGAGCGATTTGTGGTGGTTTCTTGTATAAACAAGTGGCCTGGTTGCACACTGTGCTTGCAAAACACAAATAAATAGTAAAGAAGCGCAGATTATCCCAGGAAATACAACACATGGGCTGCAGAACCTGCCAGCTGTCCTTGCGTGGGGCAGGGCAGTCGGCTGTGGCCAGGGAGCTCTGGGGAGATGAGAAACAAGGAGCACAGCTGAGAGATCCCTGTAAAAGCTCTGCTGAGTGTCTGGCCGGGTCCTGGCCGCTACCTCTGCTCAGCCCGTGTGGTGCCAGCTCTGGCACATGGCTCGTCAAGCAACGCTGGAGGTGCTGGGCAGGGGCTGCAGGGTTGAAACCTGGGGCTTTCCAAAGGCATGGGAAATAAGCCAGCTCCAAGCCCTGAAGCGAGGCAGTGCCACGAGGGACAGCGATAGGGGCCCGTTGCAGCCTCTTTGCTCTGGTAAAGAGAGCAGCAGCACCACAGATCTTGCAGTGAATCCACAGAATCATGGAATCGTTAAGGCTGGAAAAGCCCTCCAGGACCATCAAGTCCAACCATTAACCCAGCACTGCCAGGTCCCCCACTAAGCCATGTCCCCAAGTGCCACACACAGCAGGCAATGAACCCTCCTAGCTGGGACCCTGTCTGCCCACCTGAGAGCCACTGTCCCAGGGGCTTCTGCACCACCCACAGGCTTTGCCCCCCCAGGTTTCCTGCCATGACCTCAAAGGCAGCTCAGGGAGGAGCAGAGGCACTGGGACACCCCTCCAGCTGCCTCCCAGCAAGTCCATCCCGAGGCTTGACCCAGGGCCAAGCTTTAATCCGCTCGATGCCCTGTTAGTTCCACATAACGTGAGGCAAGGCTGGACAGGGATGGAAACACCATGAGGCAGCCGGCTGCCGCTCCCCTCTCACGCAGCCAAGGCCTCCTGCCCTCCGTGGCCAGCTATTCCCCACGGGAAAACCGGGGGCGGGCAGTGGGAGCGGGGCTTGGCAAGCCTGGGAGCATCACCTGCTGAAAGGGTCTGCTCTGCTCCAAACCCCTCCAGCTGGGGAGAGGAGCTCCTCCACAGCCACGGGCTGGCCCTGTCAGCATGTTCGAGAGCACAGAAATTGCTCTTCAAGAGCAAAGAGCTGCTCTTCAAGGGACCAACCCGAACCCCAGCGTGAACCAGTTTGTAGCCCATCAATGATTAACCCCTTCCTGGGGGAGCTTTCCCTGCCCAAAGCCATTCCAGGGGGAATGCAGCAGTACGGGCAGGATGATGTTTAAGCTCATAAACGTGCTTTGCAGCACTCTGCAGGGAAAAGATTGCTCCCCTCAGCAGAGCCTCTGTGGCTGGGCAAATCCTGCTCAGCCCAGGATAAACCTGAACATTCCTCTCCTCAAGTCCCACAGGGGATTTCCATGTCAGCTGGGCATTTTCCCCACACTTTCCACAACCCTTATCGGGAACACGAGTCCTGCTCAAAGCACAGGCTGAGCTATCACATCCTTCCTCACTCTCCAAAGCCTTCCTGGAGATACCGCCCAACATCAGCCAGCAAAGATATGCTCCAGCCCAAGCATTTTTTCCATGTAAGAGAGACGTTTTCCCAGCCAAACCAGCTTCTCCAC
Organism: Bombycilla garrulus; assembly: GCA_013400315.1. Classification (NCBI taxonomy): domain Eukaryota; kingdom Metazoa; phylum Chordata; class Aves; order Passeriformes; family Bombycillidae; genus Bombycilla; species Bombycilla garrulus. Next base: position 38,430 of record VXBU01004416.1, on the reverse strand, counting down.
CAAAGGAGCTTGGTATTTTTAGGAATGGGGTGATCTGAAGAGTCTCCATGTGTTTGCTGGGAAAAGGTAATGGTGGGAGCTGCACGGCAAGCCCACGTCCTCCTGCCGGCCCAGCTTGAGAGCTTTGCCTTGGTGAGCCCCAAGACAAGAAATCAGTGGCATCTCAAGCCACCTCCCCCTCCATCTCAGGCGTCCCCTTCCCAGGGACATACATGGAGCTGGTTGTCTTCTGGGCACGGGCAGCGCCACACCCCTCCAGGCTTCTGGGAGACCCTCCTTGGGGTGAGCTGAGCTCTTACCTGGTATTTATCCGGGTCAGCCCCTCCAGCCTGAGCAACGAAGAGCCCGGAGCCCTCCTCCAGCTCCATCTCATCCGGGGAGCGCTCGAAGCGGACGCGCTCGTGCTCCTCACAGTCGAGGTAGAGGACAACCTCCTCCTCCTCCACGCTGATGGCAAAGCGCGTCCACTGGTTGAGCAGGGTGGGCACGGTGAAGGTGGCGGCCGGGTAGGAGCTGGGCGAGCCCGGCTCCGTGTAGTAGAAGATGATCTGCTGCTGGCCCACCCGCAGCTCCGACAGCTTGACGCCCACGTAGATGATGCTCTGCGAGGAGTCTGTGATGGCAAAGAGCACGCCGGCCCGGGGCGTGGTGGGCTGGATGTGGAAGAGCAGCGAGAAGTCCCGGTAGAAAGGGCTGGGCAGGTGGTACCGGGCCACCTGGCCCGTGTTGGCGTTGGGGCCGAAGACGTAGCCGGGGTTGTTGTCGGGGCCATAAATTCTGTGGATCTCCTCTGTCGGTGGGTCCCCGATCAGCTCCAGCAGGCTGACCTCGGCACTCAGGCTCTCTGCCGGGAGGAAGGACATGGAATGGTGTCAACCAGCCGGGCAAGGATGGTCACTCAGCAAGGACACCCCTGTCCGTGCCTCCTAAATACACCGTCCTTTAGCGTATGGGGTCACCCACCCCAGGATCTGTGTGTTGGCCAAGGTGGTGACCCCGAGCTGCTCCCATCGCATAATTTGGGTGCATTTTCCCAAAATGCCCCCATTCCCAGCTGCTGGCCCTCCAACCACAGCCGGGACATCACAGAATTGTACCGTGAGTTGGGTGGGAAGGAACCTTAAAGACATCTCATTCCAACCCCACATACTCCACTAGACCAGGCTGGTCAGATTCCCTGGGATGGGATAAAACTAAAGGGGTCTTGCCCTTTAGGATAGGGAGATGCTGCTGGAGCACCAGCATGCTGAACCACCGTGGAGCCTCAGGGAAGCGCGCTGCATCCCTACTCATTCCAGGATCACAGTGACCCCTCGCGTCATCCGGGGACAAGATCCTACGGTCACTCCAGCTGGGAATAAATCAGAGCCATCCCCTTGCAACACCCTGGGAACACAGCTCAGGCCAGCTCAGCTTTCCAGATGCTCTCAATTTGGAGGTCGCCTCCTTTCCCAACTCCTATTGAGAATTAGGGAATTGGGGAAGTTCTGCTGGAGACCTACCCGGCACAGCTGAACATCTGGTCAGGGTGAGCCAGGGCTGCGTCCGCCAGCTCCCGTTGTTCTGGCAGCCAGCACATCCTCATCGCCCACACACCGGGCGCTGGATTCCTCCTCTCCTATGTCAACCACTCAGGGCTGGTGCCAGCTCCAATGGAGAGGCTTTTTAACCTCTCCTTTCCTGGGAGGCAGGAAACCCAACCATCCTGGCTCCTAAACTACTGAAACCACTGAGGGATCTGCACCGAGATCTGCACTGGGAGTGGATTCTCAGAGCTGAGTTTGCCATCCCAAGCCGGGAGTGCGAGCTGACACAATTCAGTGTCCCCAGTTCCATCCCTGATTTTCAAGTGAGCAATGGGGCGTGGGGAGAATCAGAGGTGCACCCTGAGGTATCCTGGGCTGAACTCGGGAGGATTAGTCAGGAACCTCCACCCAGCTCTGGAGCCAGGCATTGTCCTCTAGAGAAAAAAAGAAAAAAGAAGAAAAAAGAAGAAAAAAGAAGAAAAAAGAAGAAAAAAAAAAAAGGAAAGGAAAGGAAAGGAAAGGAAAGGAAAGGAAAGGAAAGGAAAGGAAAGGAAAGGAAAGGAAAGGAAAGGAAAGGAAAGGAAAGGAAAGGAAAGGAAAGGAAAGGAATTAGCCCAGCCTTGCCCAGCCCAAAAGGAAAACAAGTCTCTTGGGATGGTGATGAAAACCTAGGTGTCTATTCGAAAGCCTGGGGGACATGGAGCATTCCCAGGCTCCCCTGCTGCCAAGCCCCAATGCCAACGCCAGCCCCATGACAGGGACCCAGCAGCAGGGACATAAGAAGTGCCACCAACTAAAGGCGGTGGCAAATTTTTGCTCTGCCAGAGCTAGACTGACCCTCTGAAACTACTCGGGCTCCACCCTGCTCCCCAAACCCCCACTCCCTCCAAACTTTGGTACCCCAAAACAGAGCGGCCAGCCGGGAGAAAATCTCCTTCCCAGTCATCCACCAGTTCTAACCCCTTCATCTGCCCTGAACTGGGATCAGGCTTCCCCATGGAGCATTCCCAGTCTGCTTAGAGGAGAACCTCTGGATCCTGGAGTCCAGCACCCTTTCACTCCCAGATGTGCACACCAAAACTGATGGGGTGAGCGAGTGGGGCTCACCCACCCTTGAGTCACCCCACGCTCAGCACCTCACAGGCTCATTCCAAATGCCAGGATGCAGGGGGTTCCTTTATCTGGGGTTGGAGGAAGCCGAATTCTCAGCAGCTTTAAGGGAAAAGGAAACCAGAGCTTCCTCCGGGGGGGTCCACACGGGTGTAAGAGCCAGTGCTGCAATTCCTGCAGCCAGACAAGTCATTGTGTCCCCCCCAGGGCTCACACGCTGAAAGAGGCTTTTGTTAGCGGGACAATTTGCAACCATTCTCCCCCGGGAGCTGCAGCCGGCTCTGGGAGTCTCCCTCCTCCTCCTCAAACATGCCACTCGCCCCCGAGTCTGAGGTGGGAGCTGAGTGCTAAAAAAATGGACTTTTTTCCTGCTTGAAAAAGTCAGATGGAGACTGGGGAGCAGAGGGGTAAGAGGAGACCCCTTCAATTGTCTGCTCCCCTACAAAAGCCAACGCCTCTTCTCATCTCTGCTCTTTCCAAAGGGCATCCAGAGCCCAAATATCACAGCCCATCATCCCTGTGGTAAACCAGCAGCACCCACCACAGAACATGGAGAGATGGCGTGGGCCACAGCGGGTTTGGCGCTGGCACGGGATGGCTGTGGGGATGTCTCTGGATGCAGCGATTCTGCCATTGGAAACATCCCCAGGATGCTCCAAGCCACCTTCCCACTCTGCCATGACCTTCCTGGCTGCCAGCGTGGGATTCAGGGGACCCACAGCACACAGCAGCACGTCACGGGGTGCACCACAGCCCCAGCAGTCCCCACTCATTCCCGACACTGCCTGCACAAGCAGCCACAGCGCAGTCCCAGATGGGAACGCCCCTCCTCTGCGAGCATCCCCACGATCCCAGCACATCCCCCCGTACACAGAGCCTCTTTGACACCGAGGGGACCCTGTGTGCGACCCTGGTTTGCCAGCCCCCAGTCTCGGCATTCCTCCTTGGCATCTCTCGGCCATCCCCCGAGGGCACGGGGGTCGGCACGGGAACACAGCCTCATTCACAGGCTTTGGCAGGCGGGGGAAGCTCCGGCTTTCATCCCAGCTGCATTTCTCCAAGCACCAGTCACCCCCTGCCTCTCCCATCTCTCATCCCCCTGCCCTGTCTGGGTCCCTGGAAGGTCACAGCCACCGAATGATGAAGCTGGGGGTGAAGTAACCTCTCCCACTTTTCCAAGCTGTGGGGATCAAACATTAGCCGCCGTCGGGTGAATCATTAACCCCAACGGGCTGCTTCGGGAGAGGGGAGCGTGCAGGCACGGCTGAGGGTCACCTTGAAACCTCCTCGTGACCACGCTGCCGTGCCTGCATGGTCACGGGGTCTGGGTCCTGGGGCGGGAGTTGCCAGCTCTCCAAGTGCTCTGATCCCTGCCAGGACGGACACCCCAAAGCCCTGTGGCACCTGGAAACCAGCCCTGAATGCCAGCACGACGCACTTGGGGAGCATCCCGTGTGCTGGCCCTGTGATTCAGGGATGCTCAGCTTTGTGGAGGGAGCCGAGACCCACTGGCTCTGTTTGGAAAAGCCAAGGCTGGACGGAAAGCGATTTTGGATTCTGGGCACAAGGCAGAAGCATCCCCCAGCACCTGGGGGAGTCTGGGCAGGGGAGACACAACGCAGGGACATCGCCCAGCCACGTTACCTGCGGAAGCATTAATAAAGACACACGAAAACCCTTCATCCTCCTCGGGGAGAGCATCACAAGGCAGAGGCAGGCGCCCGCCGGCCAAGCGAGTCCAACACGAGTCTCTGACGGCCTCGCAAAAGCCCTGGCACGGCGGGGGGGTTACAGGGACCGAGGGGCTACAGCCGGGGAGCAGCAGCAAGCACAGGAACCACTCCAGGTAGCGATGGCACCGCGACTCAAGCAGCCCCTCCCACTCATGCAAAGCAGCCCGAATTTCCTCCTCGCTGCCGTGCTGGAGGTAATTTGGCAATCGGACGTGGCTGGTGCCCAGCACGCTGCAGAAGGGCAGGTGGGTCGGGACGGGCTGGCAACGGCCGCCCGCTGGCATCAGTCCCGGAAAGAAGGATGCGAGCCCCGCGCCGCTGCTCCCGAAGAGCCGTGTGGTAGCGGTTAGTAAATCGAACTCCAGAGGGACAGAGTTATCGGCTGCAGGAAGATCCACACCCTGATCCAGCCTCTGGTCAGGCCAAGGGGGGGTCTGGCTCCTGTTCCTGCTGGCCAGAGCCAGCCCCGGGCGGCCAGTGCCACGCCACGGGTTTGGTGATGCTCTGCGGAGGTGATGGGGAGGTTGTGCCGAGGGGTCCTGGAACGGCACCACCCGCTCATGGGCACTGTCACCTGGTGAGAAAGGAAAAGAGGCACTACCTGGCTGGGCACCCGCTGGTCTCTGCAAGGACACCTGCGTCTCCATTGCTGTAGGAGTTCCCATCCCCAGGAGCTGTGGGTTCTCGGTGGTCACTGCCCCCAGGAGCTGTGGGTTCTCAGTGGTCACTGTCCCCAGGAGCTGTGGGTTCTCAGAGGTCACTGTCCCCAGGAGCTGTGTGTCCTCAGTATTCCTCATCGCCTCAGTGGTCCCCATGCCCAGGAGCTGTGGGTCCTCGGTGGTCACTGTCCACAGGAGCTCTGGATCCTTGGTGCGCCCCGTCACTGGGAGCTGCAGGTCTGTGGTACTCATCATCCCCAGGAGCTGGGGGTCCTCAGTAGTGCCCAACCCCAGCACCTGCAGGTCCTCAGTAGTCCCTGACCCCCTGACCTGGGGGTGCTTAGAGGTCCCTGACCCCAGGAGCTGGGGGTGCTTGGTGGTCCCCATCCTCAGGAGGTGAGGGTTCTCGGTGCTCCCTGACCCCAGGAGCTGCAGGTCCTCAGTAGTCCCTGTCCCCAGGAGCTGTGGATCCTTGGGGGTCACCGATCCCAGGAACTGAGGGTCTTTGGTGGTCAGGAGCTCCAGGTGCTCAGCGGTCCCTGTCCCCAGGAGCTGCAGGTTCTCGGTGGTCCCTGACCACAAGAGCTGGGGGTCCTTTGAGGTCTCTGACCCCAGGAGCTGAGGGTCCTCGGTGCTCCCCGACCCCAGGAGCTGCAGGTCCTCAGTAGCTCCCGACCCCAGGAGCTGGGGGTCCTTATGGGTCCCTGTCCCCAGGAGCTGGGGGCTGTTGCTGGGGCTGCTGGCTGCCTGCTGTCGCGGGGCAGGTGACACGCTGCGGGGAGGAGCGATGCTTGGCCACGCCATGCTCTCCACCAGCCCTGGGGCGTTCCTGTCCCGCTGCTCCGTGGTTTTGGCTTCCATTCTCTGAGCCACAGGCGCTGCTGGAGCGGGATCTGGCTCCTGCCGCCGAGGGGTGCTGACATTCCCTGCCACCTCGGCACCCCACATCCCTGGGGACGGGCTGGGAGATGGAGCTGCCGCTGAGGCGGGCGGCTCGGACGCTGGCATTTCCTCGCCAGGTGCTGCTGGGCTTCCTGTGGTCTTCATGCTGTCCCAAACCCAGTCCAGGAGCTGCGCTTCGGGGCAGGAGAAGCAGCAAGCCAGGAGGAGCAGAAACCCCAAACAAGGTGGGGCCATGAGAAAGGGAAAACGAGCTCCGCTGCTCCCGAGAGCAGAGCCGAGAGGCTGGAGGAAGGAAAGGAGGGGAGAGGCAGAATATCTGCCCCGGCCAGACTCTCGGAGCACTCACATCGCTCTCTCCTCCCAAGCTCTGGCACTCGACCCTTCAAACGGGAGCGGAGCAGCGGGAGGAGTGGCCGCGCTGCCGGCCCTGCCAAGCCCTCCTCTCTCCAGCGCCAGCCTCCCGCAGCCGGCACGGCCCCTCGGGGTCCCCGCTGCCTGCCTGGGGACCCACCTGAGCTCCCCAAAATCTTCGGGAGCCAAGCCAGCCGTCAGACGCACCTTCTTGCCTGTCCCAGCAGCTGCTGCCGGATATTTAACTCCTTCCTGCCCGGAAAAATCCTAAATTCTCTCTCCCTGTTGGGTGGCTCCCATTAAATCACCCGCATCCAGAGCTGTACATGGTGGGGTCGTGCACGGGCACGGTGCTCATGGATGCCCGGATTTGGTGGGACACCCCACTTCAGGCCTCGGGAAAAGGTTACAACCTCTAAACAAAACTAAACGAGGAGGGAAATGAATCCCAGAAAACATTTCCAGTATTTCCACTGGCCGGAAACACAACAAGTCCCCAAAGCCAAGTGTTTAAAGCCACTTTCCCGGCTTGCTTACAGGGCCAGGACCCCCCAGGTGCTGTTGCAGGATGGCCAGGGAGGCACTGCAGCTTTCCTGCCCCCCTCAAGCATCACGCGCCAGCAACGCCTCGAAGCCAGGTCTGAGCAATCACAAGTTTCCCAATCACAAGTTTTCCTGAAGCCTAGGATGAAAATCTCCCCTGGGCAGCTCTGGCACTCTCCCACACCCCAAAAATCCCAACTGTTCTTTGCCTTGGCTTAAAAAAGTTACCCTCAAATCCACTTATCCAGCTCTGGTGATCATCCCACTCATTCCCAGGGATGGCCAAGCAGAGATTGGGGCATTCCCAGGGCCTGCACTGCCACGGTGATACCGGGCAAGTCACCTTAAGGAGTGTCCTTGAGACAGGGTTTTGATGGGGAGGTGACAGTTTTGGCCAGGAAAGTCACAGTGTGTAACATGGTCCTACAGAGTGGAGATCTCCACACGCTGATTCCACAGTTTCTGCAGATTCTACAGGAGCTGGTTCAACAGTTTAAAAATATTCAGGAAAATCACCAAGACAAATGCTCAGATGTCCATTTCGCTTCATGCAACATTTCCCACACTACTTTTGAAGCGAAACAGGAGAGTTTTCCCCTGAGAGTGGGAGCTGGCTGCTGCTGCCAGCAGCTCTCCCCATGACCGATGCTGTTAGGGGCACCTGCTGTGGAACAGCCCCCACCAATCCGCACGGGACACGGCTTTGTCGCGATGGCAGCGCTTCCACATGGCCCCCTCCCGGAGCTCCCCAGCTCCCATCAGCCTGGAGAAGGAGCCAGGTGTCTGCCAGCCTCCTCTGGCACGTCCTGACAGGCTCAGCTGTCCTGGGGCCAGGGAGCGGTGCGGGACTCCTCGGCACATCTGAGAGGGACAGCAGAGACTGCTGCTTGCATTCCCACTGGAACAGGATGGAAAACCTTGGTGTCCCCACAGCCTCTCCCTCCCGCCAGAGATGTGCAGCTCCCCGGGTGGGGAGCATCACATGCCCCCCATGAGCTGCCTGATCTCTGCCAGGAGGATTTGGGCAGCAGCACCCTGCTGCGCTACCCCAAGCGTGTGCAGACAGGATGCCCAGCCAGAAGAATTCCCTTCTGCTTCTGCCTTCTGCTGGGATCAGGCAGCTCATGGCAGCGGAGAGGAGCAGCGGTCCCGTGGGACACCCTCGTTAAGTCAATGATCNCCCACTGGAACAGGATGGAAAACCCCGGTGTTCCCGCAGCCTCTCCCCCCGCCAGAGATGTGCAGCTCCCCGGGTGGGGAGCATCACATGCCCCCCATGAGCTGCCTGATCTCTGCCAGGAGGATTTGGGCAGCAGCACCCTGCTGCGCTACCCCAAGCGTGTGCAGACAGGATGCCCAGCCAGAAGAATTCCCTTCTGCTTCTGCCTTCTGCTGGGATCAGGCAGCTCATGGCAGCGGAGAGGAGCAGCGGTCCCGTGGGACACCCTCGTTAAGTCAATGATCTTCGTTTCACTGCACACCTCCTCAACAACAGCTCCCCCGGTGCATCCCCACAAAAAGGGATTTCCAAATTAGGTGCCCTGGTGGCACAGGTGGAACAGCTCGGTCCCGTGCAGCCAGCTCTGCTGCTGACCCAGCACCCGGGCAGGGACTGGGGAGGCACCAGCTGGCGGAAAATTTTGGAGAAGTATTCCCCCATGGCAGCTGGCTGGCTGGCAGAACCGGGAAAACCCGTCATCTTAGCCTCCTCCAGGCTAAAGGCTCCTAAAAAGTGCTTTTCATATTCCATGAGATGCTGCTGCCAGCTTGCCATAACCTTGGACTTCTTGAAAAGCAAATTTGGACCCTCACCCTGGTCCCCAGTTTCCCTCCCAAAGAGGCTGGCTGCATCTTCCCAAAACTGTTTGGCATCCGGTGCTGCAGCGTGGTTCCTCAGGAAAAGGGGGATTGGGCTGCCCCGAGAAGACACTGAGGGCTCGGTCCTGGGCCAGAAGAATGAGGGGAAAGGAGGGAAGAAAAAGGGAAAAGAGAGGGAAAACTAGAGGTAGAGGGAAAGAGTGGAGATGGGAAGTCAAGAGATTGAGGGAAGAGGGTGGGTGGAAAGAGTGGGGAGAAAAGGGGAAAATGAGAGCGGAGGAAGAGGGAAAGGAAAAAGAGGGGAAAAAAAAGAGATTGGGGAAGTCAAGGAAAGACTGGGAAGTGGAGGAAAGTGGGGGGAAGTGAAAAATGAGAGCAGGAAGAGAGAGAGAAAAGAGGAGAGAAGGAACAAAAGAGGGAATAAGAGGAGGAGGAAAAGAGGGGGGAAAGAACAGAGAAAAGAACAGAAATAAAGGGAAGGGGGGAAGAGAAGGAGGAAAAGAGAAGAGGAGAAGGCAAGATGGGTTATGGGGAGGGGAAGAGAACGGGAAAAAGAAATGGAAGAAAAAAGACAAAAAGACAGGAGAAAAGGAGAAAAATGAAACTGAAAAGAGAAATTTGGGGTAAAAAGAGGGGGGAAAAAAGAGGGGGGGGAAAAAAAAGAGAAACAAAGAGGAGAAAATAGATAAAAAGTAGGAAAAAAAAGAGCCCGTCATTCAGACCTGCAGCCTTCCATCTGTGGTCACAGCACACCGATGTTTCTCTCTGGGGTTGCTCTCCCTGCAGGATTTTGGGAGAGGACAGGGCAGCCCCAGCCCAGCTCAGCAACTCCTCCTGCCCAGCCCAAGGGCTCCCCAGCGAGAGCCGGGCGGGTGGACGGACAGGCAGAGGGACGGACAGACGGACAGCAGAGGGAGCCTCAGGCTGTGCAGAGCGTGGATGCTTCCTCAGGAGACCCCAGTTTGGTGGATCCGGCCCTGAGATCACAGAGCTCCGGGCAGGGACTGGGAGGAAGAATGGGTGAGCACAGCTCTGGAACTGGGAGAGGAAAAGGAGAAAAGGAGAAAAGGAGAAGAGGAGAAAAGGAGAAAGGAAAGGAGAAAAGGAGAAAAGAGGAAAAAGGAAAGGAAAGGAAAGGAAAGGAAAGGAAAGGAAAGGAAAGGAAAGGAAAGGAAAGGAAAGGAAAGGAAAGGAAAGGAAAGGAAAGGAAAGGAAAAAGGAAAGGAAACCCTGACAGCAGCACAGCCAGAAAGCCGGAGGTGGGAGCGCTCTCGGACTGAGCAGTAAAACTCAGGGACTGTCAGCAGCAGATGGTATCTATAAACCCTATTGACATTTAGATTCTAATCTGTTCCCCATCTAAAAGCCCCAAAGAGCGGTCGAAAGGCCCTCGTGGAGACGCACGCCGAGGATGTTGCCACATGCCGAGCCGCGGAGCTCCCCTGCCGAGACGGTCCCGGGGAGGCAGCGGGACCCAGCCCACGGCACGGGCGCTCAGCCAGCGAGATGGGGAGCCGGGAGACAGGGATGCACAGGAGCCGAGCTGGCGGGAGTGACAGCAGCCAGCACAGCCCCAAAAATGCCACAGGTGCCACTCTGCCCCCAGGACAGTGTTTCCCCCCCTGCCTCTGGCTGTGCAACAGCACGGAGCCCCCGGAACTGCAGCGTTCGCAGCGTTCCTAAACATTTACTCACGGAGAGCCAGAAACATCCTCCCGGCAAATTCCTCGATAAAATAAACCGTGGAAATGTCACGACTGCCTGGGGGACCATCAAATAGCCCCGGGGCAGGAAGAGGGGTGGCCGTGCTCAGACCCGTGCCATTACCTGCACCTTCCTCCTGCTCCCGGACTGAGCAGGGCTGGACAAGGCAGAGCTGAGAGCTGCTGGTGTCCCACTCTGCCCCACCCACACGGACAAGGGGATGAGGCAGCAGAGAATTGGGGCTGCAGTGACTTGGCCACCCTGTGAGGTTTCCTGAGGAGAATGGATGGTGGAGAGGGACTATTAATGTGTGGGCACAGCCAGACCCAAGGGAGGTGTATAAAACAAAAAGGGAGCTCGGGGTGAGCTGTAGCCCCCCGTTGCCCCTCATCCTGCTTCCATCGGGGCCGTGTCTCTGCTTCCAATCACTCACCTCCCCCCGGGGCCAACCCACAGCTCGGAGATAAGGCAGGGAAGGAATGCGACCCCCTGGACCATCCTCCTCCCCATTAATAAATCACCTTGCAGACTAATTGCTCCCTGGGCAGGGAAAGATTCCGCTCCTCACCCCCCACCAAGGCTCTGGCTTGGCCAGGGAGCCCCAAATTTCCATCAAGTTCCTGGCATTCCTGCTGGCTCCGGCAGCACTGTGACCACCCTCAGGACAGGCTGCCAGTGGAGAGGGTTGGTTGCTGTCTCCCTGAGAGACAGGGAGGAAGTGCATTCCCATTCCCAGGCACTTCTTTCCCCCGGGATACAGGGACACCGATGCACCTGGCACCCCGGTTAGCACAGATGCTGTCTAGCAGGATGAGGGGAGATGAGGGATGGGATGGAGGGTTTATGATCCAACTCGATGCCATCCCAACCAGAAAATCAGAGGAGGACAAGGACATGTCCCCAGAGCTCCAAAAAAACTTCCCAAGCCAATGATGTCCCTCAGCCACGCCAGTACTTTAATCCTCCAATGCGACGAAGCAGCACAGCACTGCTGGCAGGTAACCCAGCACCAGCTTTGAAACCTACACAACAAAAAACTGCGAGTTGCCCATTCCCAGCTGTTTTCCAGGACTTCAGAAGCAAAGAAAACACCAACACAGCTCAAAAACCCCAGTTCACCGAAGAAAATACAGAAGAGCTACCGAGCGATGTCGTACCTGAAGCTACCACGGAGCGTCACAACCTCCCTGCCGTGGAACAGCATCCGTCCAGGGATGCTGGGTGCCAGCTGGTCAGTGCTGCCGCAGGAGGCAGCTGCCACAGTTCATGGATGCTTCACAGAGCCTCGCCATGGATTTTCGGGGAGGAAAAACCCCCCGGCAGGTCATGAACCTCATCCTCGGCGCAGCATGCGGCAAACAGAACCCGAGCTCGCGCGCTGGTCGCGGGGCCAGGTGGCGAGGAACGCTATTTTCTTAGGGAACGGGCAGGAGAAGGGGGATCCGGGAAGGGGGGTTTGTTTTGGGATTTCAGCTGCAATCTCCAGCTCGTCCAACCAGCCTGGCTCTTGTCAGCGCTGCCCTCCCGCAGCGCAGGGGACTTTGTTTGGCTTGGAAGCCCCCGGCTGTGCTCGTAATAAGACTCCGTGTCCGCTCCGTGGTCCTTCCACCTCTCTGCACTCCTCAGACAATAGTTCGCCTGTGCCGCTGACTTTGGCAGCATTTCCAAAGTTTTGGCTCCTTCCAAGTTTCCTCTGCACCAGGCAGCTGACCTTGGCCATGGCGCTTTGTTGTCACATCCCATCCCATCCCGGGCTGTCTGCGGGGCACCGCGCTCCACGCCGGACCTTCTGGGCCCCCGAATTGGGGACACGATGGGGAGAGGTGCCCAGAAAGCCCTTTGGGGTCATGGACAGCCCGGATGAGGGGCCACTGGAACAGGGAGAGCGTCGCCCAGGCCTTGAACCGCCACAGTGAGAAATCAGTCAATCGAACACCTTGAAATCAAGGTGAGCGATGACAGCCTGACGTCAGCCAAGGCTGAAATCTCCTTCTCCCTCCCATCTCTCCACAAGTGTTTAAGCAGGAAAACTTAGATTTTTTTTTGAGGAAGTCCAAACAGCCTCGGAGTTGGATAGTAAAGGGGTCAGGCAGGTGGGTGATCCTTTGCTGCTCCATGCAAGTGCTGGGGAAAGCCAGCAGGAGCTGGATGAGGCCAGAACACACATCACCCCTTTCCGGCCAACAACCAGAGCCAGTATTTGACCAATTATTCCCTTTTGCTGCAAATCCCCTGGTTTTAAAGCAAACTATAACATCAACAAGCAGCTTTAGTGCACTGAAGTTCACCACCTGTAACAGGACAGGCGCCAAGAACAAGGAGGGCTGCAAATTGTGCTCCTGCTCGCATGGAGATGGAGATTCCAGATCAGGTTTGTGGGGATCTCCTTTGCCCCAGGAGACCCCACAATATGTAGAAAAGTCCAGGTTTCCGGCCCGTGCTGTTGAAGGAGTCTGGAGTCGTTTGTTCATGTTCTCAAGGCAGTTTATCAGTTCCTTACCCAAAGTAGATTTCTCTGCCCTGCCAGGGTTGACACAGAACGCGTCCAGAGACACAGTGCGCCCGCCCTGGGTGAGCTGTAATCTTTTATACTAAAAACTACCTATTTAATGTTTATAATTAATTACCAATCCGTGCCCCTCACACCACACTGTCCAGATCTGTGTCAAACCAATCCAAAAGTGCCAGCATCACCAAGAAGATGGAGGTTATGAAGAAGAACATAAGATAACATGCCAGGTGTAAAAATTCTCCATCTTGTGTCTCAGACCCCCCTGTACAGATCTCCAACCCCCCTGTACAGGGCTTTAAACCCCCCTGGACATACACTCAAATTTTCTTCTTTTTACTTATAACTACTACTATTTTTCTATCTAAGTTTTTGTGACTTGAAACTCCTCATACAAAGTTGACAACCTGTTCCATGGGTTAGAATCAGAGCCACGGGCATTCTCAGTATCATTCCAGGGTCCCTGACACCTCTAGCAAGGCTGAAAAGCTTCCTGACCAGGTTTTGGGTCGGCCAAAGGCATCATAGGAACCCCCTGGGTTCCAACAAGGTTTGCCTCCCCCTGAGCACGGGGGTGATGCCACAGCTGGGCACCATGCCAGGCATCAGCATCCCAAAGCAAAGCTGCCCAGTGCCACGGGCCAAGGGCATCCCCGCAGCACAGCACTGCCACCGAGATGGGTACCCACGAGCTGCTTCCTGGGATGATAAGGGGTTAAATAAAAAACCCCAAACCGCACAAAAAAAGCCCAGCAGGCATGCCTGAAGGGGAGGATTAGAGAGAATAGGGCCATTTCTCAGCAAAGACTATGGCAACGTAAATAGAAAAGTAACATTACGCTCAAGACAGGGGCCCTTTCCCTTTGCTCCCGCCCTACAATGCCACTATTGTTTTGCTGACAACTGGTAATTATCCCAAGCTGCACACACTGGTATTCCCACCCTTTAACCGGGAGGGATTTTGCAGCCGCCCCGACCCTCTGACACCAGCAAAAATTCACATACCAGAGGGTTCAAAGGGGGGGCGGGCTGGGAAGCCTCGCGGGGGACGTCACTCACAGGGTCCCGAGGGCTGGGGATGGGAAGAGAATCCTGGAGATCGTCGGCAAATCCAAGCCCTGCTGAAGCAGGGACACCTGCAGCTGGGTGCCGTGCACAGGTGGGGTTTGAGCAATGGCACAGAAAGAGAGCTCAGAGCCCCTTCCAGAGCCTAAAGGGGCTCCAGGAGAGCTGGAGAGGGACTGGGGACAAGGCATGGAGGGACAGGACACAGGGAATGGCTCCCACTGCCAGAGGGCAGCGATGGATGGGATATTGGGAAGAAATTCCTCCCTGTGAAGGCGCTCAGAGAAGCTGTGGTTGCCCCTGGATCCCTGGAAGTGTTCAAGGCAAGGCTGGACAGGGCTTGGAGCAGCCTGGGACAGCAAAAAGTGTCCCTGCCCATGGTAGGGCATGGGACTGGATGAGTTTTAAGGTCCCTTCCAACCCAAAGCTGGGATTTTGGGATTTGGGATGGTTTTTGTTCCTGATGGCCACGTTTTGGGTTCAAGGTGCTCCAAAATTCATGGGGTCTTTTCCCCCATCGCCGTCCCAGATGAAAAAAATGTTCACCTCCCAAACATCCAAGTCTAAGCAGTGAATCCTTTCTAGGAACAAACAAAAAAACTCCCAAAAACCCACCACAGAAACAACAACAAAAAAAAAACCCAAAACCAAAGGAAAAAAAAAACCCCAAAACCAAACAAAAACCCAAACAAACCAATAAAAATTCCTATTCTTCCTATGGAAGCAGAGTTTCCCTTCCCTAATTAAAAGTTCTGGGGAGCCAGGACCCCCAGGGTGAGACCCTACAGGCTGCTGCTGTCCTGCTGCAAGAGGTTGGGGATGAGTCAAATCCATAATTTTTAATTTATGGCGTGGAGGAGTCACAGTCCCAACATTCCCGGCCTAACAGGAGTTCATCCTGGTGCCAGCCCCAGCTCAGATAAGGTGATAAAAAAACTCTGGAACTGCCTCAAGATGGATTAAAACATTCCCATGGTCAAAATGTAGGGTATTATTTTTTTTAATGCTTTTGCAGGCTGGTGCAGGAGCCAGAAAGCCTAGAAAAAGTGAAAAAAAAAAAAAAAAAAAAACCCCCCTTTTTTTTTTCCCTGACACAGGCTGCAGGCAGCACAGTCAAGGTCAGAACAAGGCAGAGGATACACACAGCCTCCAAAGGACCCAGCTTAGAGCACCAGCTCCTCTGGCATCCACTTATGTATTGCTATTTTATTTTCTTCTGCATTTTAATTGCATGATCACAGAAGTTTCTTCCTAACGGGAATGCTGGAAACCAGTTTTTCCTGCAGCGAAGCCAATTCCACAAATGCTAGCAGTGACCTGTAAAGTTTAAAAAAAAAAAAATCCCCATAAATTAGCGAGCAACATCTTCCCTTCCTCGCAGCAGCAGCAGCAGCAGCGTCACTCGCCGGGCTGGGATTTTATTTATTGTTGTTTTAAGCACCCAGGAGAAAAGAAAACTTTTCTAAAACCCCACTTAACCCGCTCCAGCTGCAGGGAGAAAAAAAAAAAAAAATAATCCCATGTAGGCAGGAGCTACACTCAGGGACTCCAGGCAAGCTGCAGCCTGCCTGTGGAGCTCGGATTTGGGAGAACGAATTCCCCCTTCTCCCAGGCCCACAGCTCCTCGGTAAAGCGTGTGGCTGCTTGCAGGGCTGCAGCAGCTCTGAGAGCCCTGCCTGGGACCAGCAGCCCGCTCGGGAGGATGCTGCAGCCTGCAGGAGCTCCTGGGGCTGTGCTGGGAGACAGCTCCCGGCTCCTCTCCATCGCAGCACCGAGGATTCAACCCGGACTTTGCTCCCCAAACCCCTCCTGGCTCCTTTGCGCCCGATGGGGGGACTAGCAGAGCTCACAGGGTTCGTGGGAGAAACCCTGGCTGGCCGCTGCGCAGGGAAAGCAGGCAGGAGAAAGCCCGGAAAGGGGCTGCCGGGAAAGCAGAGGAAAGGCTGAAAGGAGACAATGTTATCAGGCAGCTGTGGCACGGATGCGGGGGGCTCCAGATGCGGGAGCCACCCGTGGGATGTTTGGGTGCTGAGCTCTGGCAGCAGCTGCACAGCGGCAGGGAGGCTCCGCCAGAAACACCTGGAGGCAAACTGGGACCAGCAGGTGATGGAGCAGCAGCAGTGAGATCAAAAGATTAGACAGCTGAATGAAGGAAATGGGAAATAGTTTTGCTCCCGACCCAAACAGACAATTTTTGCTGGTGTTGCTGCCACCGCAAAGGGCAGAGGGATGTCGGGGGTTAAACAGCCACCCCTGCACAGCTGGAACAGAGGCAGGGATGTCCTGGGAGACCCGGGGGATGGAGTGGGAGACCAGAGCACTGGGAGGCGAGGGATGCTCTGGGAGGGAGATCAGAGCATTGGGATCAGGGGATGCACAGAGAGACCCATTTCCACTGTGAGAATCGCATTTACAGCAGCACAGCTGTCCCACGGCGCTGGCGTGGAGCATCCCACCCCAGTGTGGTTCCCAAACCAGGCCTGCTGTCCTTCCTGGGGCAGGAGTGCTTCACCAGCCCATCCCTGGGGGGGGAGATCAAACATCCACCAGCCCGTTCTACAACCGGTACCCTCAATTCCTCTGCCGCAGGACGGATGCTCGGCTCCAGGAGCCGCTGGCAGAGCGCGGGGCGGGCGCAGGGAGCGGGGCCGGAGCCCAGCCCAGCCCTGGGGCTGCCCGGCCATGCGGAGCGACACATCCGGCCCGGGATGGAGCGGGATCCCGCCGCTGTCCGCCCGCACCGTGCGTTAATCCCGTTGCTAGGACACCCGCGGGCGAAGAAATACAACACTGGTCGGATTAGAGTCTAGACGGGCTGACCTTTCCCTCCGCTGCCGAGGTGGAACCAGCCGAAAATCAGGCCCCGTCGGCTAAGAGGAGGGATTTTGTCGCTGTTTAGGTGTTTGGTTTTGTTTCAGACGGGAGCCAAGGAGGGAGTGACATCGCTGCCGCTGAAAGGGTCATTTCACTACCTGCCGCCCGGAGAGGGATGTGCAGGAGACGGCCCGGGGCTCGAAACCTGCTGCCAAGCCCGGGCTTTGCCCAGCAACTCGGCTGACAAAAGAGCCTTTCATGAGAGGGGACGATGTCAACTCCGCAATTAGCAGGGGAAAAGAAAAAAGAGCCGAAGGAAGATTATTACCTCCAGCAGTTGCCCCTGGGGGCCCCTCTCCAGCGGCTTCCTTAACTCTTTCGGCTGGGACCAAGGAGAAGGTGGGAAAGGATGTCCTGAAGATTCCCATCGGGAGCCAGGCCCACCCCCACATTGCCTCCTGTCTGATCTCTCCATCAAGCCCAGCACCATCAAGCCCAGC
>VXBU01004416.1:0-13898 GCA_013400315.1 Bombycilla garrulus | reverse complement strand
GGGAGGGGGTCGGGGACACTCCCCGGGGGTGGGTAAGCGGGAGAGGCTCCGTTCTGCTCCCCGAGGAGCATCCTTCCCGAGGATTATCCCTTCCCGAGGAGCATCCCGTCTACCCGGGGCGCCGGGGAGCGCCCTCACCCCCAAAGGGCACCCTCAGCCCGCAGGACCTGCCCTGGCACCTCCTGCTCCACCAAGCCCTAGGCTCCGGCTCGCAGGCCAGGTCTGATCTTGAAGGAGGGAGTGAATCAGCGAGCTCGGCTCCTTCCCTGTCCCAGCACTTATCCGAGCCCCGGGGCACGGAGCAGGGCTGGGTGCTCCTGTCATGGCACCCGCTGATTTCCTTCCTTGGCCCTTCGCTCGCCCCCACTGTGTCCTGTCTCCCTCACGATGCCCTGATCCCAGCCCAGCCCGGCAGGGTGCGGAGCCAGGGAGGTTCCTGAACACCCTCCCGGGGCTGCAATACCCGAGCACCTCATCCCAGGAAAGGGATTAAAGCTGGGGCTGCTGCGCACTTTCACTCCTCCCCATATCCCAGCTTTCATCTTCCTCCAACCCCAGGATTATCCAGCGGGATAATCCCCACAAAACCTGCTGCCACACCTTGCTTTGTCTTCCGTAGAATTTTAGTGCCCCGCGGCAGTAAAAAGCTTCTGAAATCCAAGCCCTGGAAGCTTCGAGGGGATGTAGAAGTGATTCACTAATGATGGCAGAGGCGTGTTTAGTCTGAGGCAGGGTTTGGATCTAGCAGGATAAACCACGACATCCAGCTGCTCGGCTCTGCGCTCGCACAGGGGCACGCTAGCGCTCTCCGAATTTTGGCTGTAAATCTTTTAACGGCGCCGAAGCCAGGCAGCCCCGCAGCACAACCCCGCTCTGGGGGCCATGAGTACACACACCGGAGCTGCCTCTTGTTCGGCTGCAGAATGTTTTCACGTGGTCAGGACTCTTAAATGCATGCTTTCCCAGCTGGATGCTGAGTGATTTACCAGCCCTTTCTTCTCCCGCAGCTGGATTCCTTCCCTCCAGGTAGAGGTTGTAGTACCTGAGCCGCACAAAAGGCAACACGTGGCAGCCCTGAGTCACCCGGCTGCCTTTCTGCGCAGGGATTTTGGAGGGGTGGATGGGCTGAAGGGCCTGGACTGTGTGGAGCAAGGGGTAGGAGAGCGCCGGGGCAAGGAGAGTGCTCAGAAAAAAAAAATCTTGAAAATGGAGAAGGATCCTGCCTGACAGCAGAAGCCTGTTCATAGTGACCTGGCTTTATACAGCTGGATCCGCGGGCTCTGGGAAGGCTGCTTTGACTGCAGGTGGGAATTCTGGCCCTTCCAATGTTATCAGTGCCGCTGGAGCCGGGCGGTGCAAACCCTCGGGACTGCACTGACCACCTGCCCGGACCTTCCCACACGCAGAGCACAGCGATGTTATCACCGCTGCAGGTGGACGTGGAGCTGGATGACATCCCACACTTCCTCCTCGCTGCGGCTCCGGACTCTGCCGAACCCGACTGTGCTTGTTGGAGCGCATCACCTTCTGCCACCCTCCTGTCTCGCCTGTGTCTTGGCCCTGGTGCTGTCCCCACTGCCACAGCGGGGCCGTGGCTCCCCCCCAGCAGACCTCCATGCAAAGCCTGCCTGACACCAGGGCAGTTTCCCATCGTAAAATCTCCTCCTGCTGAGCTTTAAAGTCCGAGAGCCATGGAGGACAGATAATGAGGCTCATCTTTTCCCAAGAAAACAAACACTGCCCGCCGCGGGAGAGGGGACACCCACGCTGCCAGGGGAGGCAGCTCTTTCGAAAGCCGACCAAATGGAAACCAGCAGTGCTCCGATGGTGGCTCTGCGGCTCGCAGCCCAGACTTCCCAAACCCCAGCCAAAAAGGCTCTCCTACCCCGCAGGCTCCCAGCTCCAGCAAAGCTTTGGCATTTTTCATCTCTGTGTGGCTCCTCCAGCGTCCTGCTGTCCCCCCACCCCTGCACCTGGCTCCCACCTGCATCCCGCGGCTGCCGGTCCCACGCTGCTGGGTGGGACAGAGGGACTGCCCCAGCTCCCACCGCACAGCCCCTGCCAGCTCAGCGGCCATGACAGCACGGGCGCCAAAAAATGTCACCCTGGCAACCCTGCGGGACACCGGGCTGTTTTCCCTCCTTCGGGCAGAGAGAAGGGGTTGGAAACTCCTCTGTGTCTGCTGTGGCCCAGGCGCATCCCCAGCAGCGGCTCCGGGGCTGGCATGCATGGCCAGGGCCCACATTCCCCTCCCGGCTCAGCTGGCCCGGCGCTGGGAGGGGCAGTGTGACCTGGGAGCCGCGGGGCCAGTGGGCACCACGAACCATCAGCAGAGCCCAGAAACGTGGCTGGTGCCTTCGGAGGCTCCTGGGACCCACTTAGTCCCACTGCCAACACACCGAGTGAGAGCCTGGGGAGCGGTGGGGGACACAGGAATTGGGTCAGGGGGGCAATAAAGGACAAGAAGGAGGAGGACAATATTTGGCGAGTGTCCCTGCAGAAAAACAAAGGCTGAAGCAGACAGAGGGAGCAGAAAAGCACCGCCAGGCAGGGCTGTCCCATCTGGGCTAATCCCCAAGGGGAGGCTGTGGCTGGTGCTGCCACTTTAATGTGCCAGTTGTCCGTGTTAAAGCCACTTCCTCATGGGGCAGCCTCCGGGTGTGAGTGCTCGGGACCACTGGGAGCAGCTGGTTTTGCATCTTGCTGCCACATCTGTTGCTCTGGCTCAGAAGCCTGTGTCTGCTGATGGCCCAGGACCTGCCAGGATGTCCTCAGGAAAGGGCAGCATCGTGCCCCGCGTTCAGCTGACACCTCTGGCAAGGATGGGACAATGGACGACATGAAACCGTCCCTCCTTTCCAGAGGTAAAGCACGTACAGCCACAAAGGTGGGCGTTTGGGAAGGACCCAGGCAGCAAAGACAAGGAGTGGGAACAATTGGAAATCCAGATAATCCCTCAGCGAGGAAAGCTGGCAGGCACAAGGGCTTGGCTGAGTCGGGAGCACGTTACCTGCCCGTGTAGGCGGGGGATGAGCTCAGCCAGGCTGGGAGTGGGGCAGCACCACGCCTGGCCCCGGCAGACAGAGCTGGTGGATGTGTCGGCGAGGGGCTGCAGAGAGCACCAGGTGTTCCTGGGGCAGCTAGAGAGCTGACTGACAGCAGAAATGCCGCGGGATCTGGAGCCCACCTCCAGGTTCCAAGAGGACGGGGTGGGACAGCACAGATGGCTGAGGCTCAGCAGGGAGGTGGGAAAGCGCCACGCCAGCACCTCGTGGTGCAGCAGGGGCAGGACAGGTTCCATGGGGCACAGTCCTCAGCCCCGAGCCCTGCACGCAGAGCCGCTGGGCAGGGGAGCCCAGCCCTGGCCACATCCCACAGCCGCTGCTCTGGAGAGCTCCCATCTGGCAGAGTCCTGACGTGACAGCGCTGGCCTGGGGCATTCTCAAACTGGACATCGTCAGTGAAACTGCCGAGAGAGAAGAAGGGCAAGCGAGAGCTCTGCGGAGCCAGCAGACACAGCCACTCACTCAGCAGAGGGACAGCTGGGAGCTCACCCCTACGCACAGTGACCTCCTCCCCGGGGAAGGGTGCGGGGGACCAAAGGAGAGACCCCCCCTTCCTTTCCCAGAACTGGGGAGCCCCGCGCGGTGTCGGAGGGACGGAGCCAGCCCCGGCTCTCCGGTTCACACGCGTCTTTCCTGCCCTCTGCCCGCACCCCTGGGCAGTGCCTGCTCCCTCCCACACAGCCTTCCCAGAAGACAGGGCACCTGGGATGGCCGGGCAGCCCCCGCTCCCTCCCGACTTTCTCCGTGACTCATCCACTCCAGATGAAAACCAACACTTCAGCACACATCAGAGAAAGGACCCGGAGAAGCATTCCATGGGAAAGGGGACGCGGCGGATGCCTCTCGCATGCCTCATCCCAGCGGCTCGCCCTCGGCTCCCTGCCTCTCGGCTGCCTGTGGGAAATGGCACTTGTTTCGCTTCCCGCTCTGCAGCACGACAAGAGGAGGAGGGCAGAGCTCTGCCGCCACCTCAGACCTCGGGGCATCCACACCCCAGCTGCAGGTCCCCAAAAAGTTTCCGAGGGACCTCTTGGAGAGGATGGAGGGACACCCCTTTCCCCCATCCCACTGCACATGCTGCCCGAACACCCCGTCCCTCTGCGGGGCTGGGAACAAGAGCTGTTCCTCACCTCTGCCAAACTCAGGAAGGTTGGGACAGCTCCCAAAACCTTCTGTGATGCCTGAATTGCTCATACAAAGGGAGGAGTCCTTCTCCTTCCACACTAGAAAACCGTGGCTGCCAGCTCCAGCCCCTCCACATCCCTCCTATGGCCAGTGGGGACTATCCTCAGGCTCCAAGTCCTGGCTGGGATGGGTTTCCCAGGATCTCCCTCCTTTCCACGGACTGTGCCCCTGCCACCTTCCTGTTTTCCCCCCAAAGTGCAGTTCAATTCAATTCAATTCAATTCAAATCATCAAATCATCACCGACTGCCTTCCCTGCTGGGTGTGAGCTGGGGCCAGCAGCCACAAAGCAAGGAAACTCATCTGGATTCCTGCTTCCCCTCACCAGCCCTTCCAGAGGGACCATTTGAAAAGCAGTTCATTTCTAACTGGAGAAAAAGAACAAGTTCCTCCTCCTTCCTGCTTTGTCAGACAGGTGCTTGCTCAAGAGAGAACTTTGAAATCCAGCCAGACAAGACAAAGAGATCCAGGAGGGAGTAACGAGGCTGAGTTCAGGCTGTCACCTGGGGGACAGCAATGAAAGCATCCCTGTCACCTTGGCAGGCACAGTGGCTCGCTCTGCCCTCACAGGGAGCTGGCTGTGGACAGGACACAGGCTGCAGTGCTGCCTGAGGGAGCAGCAGTGCCCTGGGGATGCTGGAACACTTCTGGCCTTTCCCTGTGTGCAGGTAACACAGAGGAAACAGCCCCGAAATGGAAGATCCTGGCAGGCTCCTGCTGCTTTGTTGGCAATTGTCCCAGCAGCCTCAAAGCTGTCACCTCTTCTCTCCCAAGTTGCACTCAGCATTTCCCCTGTGGAAGAATGGTCAATTTTGACTCATCTGGAAAAATTAAAAAAAAGAAAAAGAAAAAAAGAAATTAATGTCCTTTGCTCCAGCAAGACTCAAAATAGGAGCTGTTTCCTCCCTGGGAAAAGGAAATTCCCAGCTCTCCACTGAGGACTGCTCCAGCTGGATACCCTGAGGTTCTGCCCCAGTTCCCTGTGCCAGGATGCACAGGCTCCCTTCTGGGGAGGGGCAGTGGCCCCGAGGAAGGACTGCTCCTGTGAGGATCCCCACACTCGAGAATCCTCCCCTAGGACAGGACCTCACCATGCTCCTGCTAGCCATCAGTGTCCCCATCCTGGTGTCGGCCACTTCCCGATTGTCCAGGACATTTAGTTTGTCTCTCCAGAATAACCCACCAGGATTTCTAGTCCAATTTAAGAGCCTTTCCCACTCTGAGGGAAAAAAAAAATGGATGGGAGTGTGAATGCCCCCAGGGGAAAGCCCTGTCACTGGGTCCATCCCATCCCTGTGCACCCTTCCCACCCCCCAGTCCCTGCAGAAGACTGGTTGAGCTGGTCACCACTGGTTTGAGCACATTTAGCAGGAGAAGCCTCCAGCTTGCTCCTAGTCCTCTTGCTTCCCTATTTACATCTGACTTGATGCATTTTTTTCAGCTTAGCTGTTCTTCCAGGAGACTTTCTACTCCTCACCATCACTTTTCCTTGTACTCCCCCTTCTTTCCCATCACTTGTGTGAGGGCTTTACAGGGTTTCCCTATTTGCTCTTTGCTCCACGTTTTACTCAGACTTTTTTTTTTTTTTTTTTTTTGGTCTGGGATTGGCCTGGTTTGTTGTTTTTTTGAACACATTTCCTTATTTTCAGAGCGGATCCAGAGTAGCACCTTTTCCTGGTGGTTCTCAGACTGTTTCTGGGGGAATGGAACCATGTACTGCATTCAAAAGTTGTATACTTTATGTCTTATTCCCTGACACTTCAACCCAGTCTGCAAGTTGAAGTGTCCCCTTATTACAGCCTCCCCTAAAATCCATGAGTAGCTGGTTTAGGTGTCTGGTGCTGACGTGGGAGCACATTTAGGTTTGCCCTTGCTCTGTTGTCCAGGCAAAGGAACATGAAATCATGGAATCATAGAATTCCAGGATGGTTTGGGATGGAAGGGACATTTAAATACCATCTCACCAGACCAGGTTGCTCAGAGCCCCATCCATCCCAACCTTGAATGTTCCCTGGGATGGAGCACCTACCACTTCCCTGGGCAAGCTGTGCCAGTGTTCCACCACCCTCATCCTAAAAAAATGCTGCCTTATATCTAATCTAAATCAACTCTCTTTCAGTCACGCACTGGCCACTCTCCTGGCGCTGCAGGAGGTCAGATTTGCCTCCCGTACTTACTGCAGTTAGACTGTTTGTTTTCCTGCTGGCGTTTTCAGAAGTGAACCTGAGGTGCATTTTCCACCTCAGTCCCTCCGTGCCCTCTCCCCCAGCCACCTGCTGATGGTTTGAATCCCCGCTGACACCGCAGGGATCAGTCTCCTGTGCCAGCCCCTTGCACCCCAGGATGTGCTCCAAGTCAAACCATCGCTGAATGCCCCCTCCCCTGGTGCACTGTCTCATCCCCACCCTGACATTCCAGCTCTCCAGGTGTCCCCTGGGAATGGTGGCATTTTCCTGGGCCCCAGGACTTAGCTGCCAGGTCACTCTGATGCTCGCATGGCACGGCACCAGCAGCCTCTGTGCTCTAGTGGGATCATGGCTCTGGAAGCGTGTGAAGCCAGTGAGCACGGGGACGTCCTTGTGGGCTCCCTCATGGCACACAAAGCCACTGTCCCCAGGCAGCACTTCCCCCAGAGTGCCTGACCTGCTGTTTAACCTTGGTGATGAGCAAACTGGGCCGTTTTCTCCCAGCACTTACAAGCTGCCTTTGGCTGGTCTTCACTTGCTCAGCAAACGCCCCCAAACAGGTCAGCACTTTCTTCACAGCAAAGCTATGCAAGGAATTTCTCTCCTAAGGCAGCTGGACCCTTTCCAAAGAAGGAGAGCTGCCAAATTCCCACCCCCCAGCACCGAAACAAGGTGCAAATTTGGCCCCTAGAGGCTTTCTTTTCACTTCCACTTCTGCCCTTGCTGTCTGCTGGAGGTGAGGGTGAAGGGGCCCCTCTCCATGCCGGGCTTGAGTGTCCCAGGAAAAGGGATGGTTCTGTCCAAGAGAGAACTCAAAGTGTCAGAGCTCTCCCCAAATGCAGCAGGTGGAAGACACAGGTGTGGGTTTGCAGCTCCCTGTGCTCCCCTCATTGTGCCAGCTGGGCAGTGGGCAGCTCCAATGTGCTCCACAGAGCTGGGCACTCTTGGGCAGTTGCCTCCTGTGATTTATTGATTTTTTCATCTCCAACTGCTTCTCCATACTTCCTGCTATTTAGAAGCAGGGCTATTGCTGCGGGAAGGAGGCTGCTCTGGGCTGTGGGTTCACAATTTTTCTGCTCCAAGACCTCTGCAGAAGGCGCAGCTCCCCCATCCCTGCCTGCACCCCCAGCCCCTGGCAGAAATTGGCTTTCTGGCACATCACCCTGGCAGCACAGCTGGATGCTCATCTGCTGCACTTCTCCGGCTACAATTCATGGATAGGAAAGTTGTGGCTTTTCTCTGCTGCCCATCTGCTGGGACGGGCAAAGAGCATCTCCAGGGGACGAGAGCCCTCTGTGCACATTCACATTCCAAGTGCCAAGGCCCCCTGAAAACCAAGCACCCAGGAGAGCATGAGCAGGTCGGCCTTGGGCAGCCAGTGACCCTTTCCAAAGCCCAGTGAGCCAGGTGCTCCTGGGATTTCACAGAAGCAAAGGTACCAAGTGTTGGGGGTACCCTGGGCTCTGGCAGAACCTCTTTAAAAACACAGTTCTCAGCTCTTCCCCCTTTCCTGAACCAGCAGGCCACCCCCAAAAAATCCGTGCACTCCTGACCACACAGGAAAAGGTTACAGGGAGCTGGCCAGGACCAGCCATGGGGATAGGCACCACCACCAGCATGCAGCCCCCCTCAGCCCCTCTCCCGAGGAGCAGCCCCAAGCAGAGCTTTGCCCTCGAGGCACTCATTGCTCCCCTCTCAACCCTTGGGCCACTTGGCCTGAGTGCTGCATCCCTGAGGGCACTAAAGGGTCTCACTGACCTCACCTGGGGTCCCCACCCACACATCCTTTAGTCACAGCCCCAGGCACCTGGGATCAGTCCTGGCTGAGCCCTGGGAGGGTGTGTTTATTGATGCCTCTGTCTCCAGGGGGACCTTGCACCTGTGCAACAGGTACCTTACCTCAGCTGCTGCTTCCTGGATGGACCCTCACACTGCTGTGGCAGACAGCTTGCTCCCAGTCTCCCAAAGGATGCCGAGAGAAGGAAGTCTGGCGCCTCAGAGAGCACTTTCAGTGGCACCCTGCTTATTCCCTGCCAGAGACCCTGCCCAGCTGGCTTCACCCTCCCTGGGGAGGAGGTCGAATGGGCACCCGGCCCTTCTCTTCATCCTACGCGCCACCCACGGCACTGCAGTGGGATAGCGGCTCCTGGGAATTGTCCTCATCCGTCCTTCCGTGGGATTGCCCTGCCCTCTGCCGGTCTTCCAACACATGGGCAGGACAAGATGGCGGTTCCTGGCTGAGAAAATGTTTGTGGCCATCTCCAAGGACGAGTTTCCCAGGGATCCCCACACAGTTTGCACAGTCTGGAGTCAGGACTGAATCCGGAGGACGCTCCGCTGGTTTGAAAGCCAGCCCAAGCATCAAAATAGATTTTTCCCAGAGGAACGCACGGCGGGATCATTCTCCTGCTGCCCGGGCACTAACGAGCTGCCCCTGCAGGGCCGTCAGTGCTCACCTGGAGCCAGCACTGAGGCACGCTGGGGAGTGGCCGTTCGTGATTTAAAAGGAGGGGAAAGAAATATTCATAGCAAAACTTTCTGTGAATTTTAATAAGACTGAAAAGCTAGGGTCTGTTCCTGGAGAGGCAGTGGCCACGGACATGAGTTCATTGATGGAGAGATTGTGTTCATCCAAAGGAATCTGGGTTCTGGGGATGTGTTGCTTTGAGGATGGCCCTGCATAGACACCCCAAGAATCCCAGCCTGTGCTGGAGAGCGCTCTCCAAACACTCCCAGAGCTCTGGCAGCCTTGGGGCTGTGCTCATTCCCTGGGGAGCCTGGTCAGTGCCCCAGCACCTTCTGGGGAAAAACCTTCTCCTGATAGCCAGCCTCAACCTCCCCCGGCACAGCTGCAGGCATTGACTTGGGTTCTGTCACTGGTCACCAGAGAGCACAGATGGGAGCTGTCCCTCCACTGCGCCTGATGAGGACAGGATGCAGACCCCGATGAGGTCTCCCCTCAGTCTCCTTCTTCAGGGTTCTCTTTTTGTCCCAAAGGGTCAGACTGCAACCTCAACACAGGCCTCTCATACCACAGGAGAAAGAGACAAAGATATATCAATCAACAATCAGGGCAAGCAAGCAGGCAGTAATAACCAACACTACATCTGCCCAGGTCATAGACACAACACCAAGACGGCTTGGCCTGTGGGCAGCCTCAGTGGCAGTGGATCGTTTTCATTGCTTGGTACAGGATCATCGGCCTTTGGAATCTGTTAAGGCAGAACACTCTGATTTTGGGGCTCCCATACGTCCCCCAATGGTTATGGAGGGTAAGAAAACTCTCTGTGCCACTCGTGTGTCCCAGTGGGCTCAGGAGACATCAGCATGTCTTTTACTCCTGTAGAGCTCCTTCAGAGCTGCCCCACAGCAGGGCAGCTTGGCTGGGCTGGGGGAGGCTCCAGGGCACGTGGCACTGTGTGACGGTGCAAGGGCCCTTTGTGACGACGGCACTGTGTGAAGGAATGTGGCCGTGTGTCACAGGGCCCTTGGTAACACATCACGACACAGCTGCCAGTGGCCACAGTGTCCACAAGAGGCGATAGGACAGGGTGGTGCTGCAGGGAGGCCCTGTGCAGCCACCTTGTTCCTTGCTTTCCCCAGGATTTAAGCATTTTTTTTCTCATGTGCCCTTAGGGATAGATCTCTGTGGGTCAAGAGAGAGATCTTCCAGCACGGCCTGGAGAAGGAGGATGCAAACCCCGGCATCACACTGACTGCATGGCCAACACCAACACCACATCCACTCAGAGCATGGCAAACACGAAGGCTTCTGCTCCTGACCTGGATTTTTTTGGGGAGAGGGTTGTTTCCCTCCCAGATGAAGTAAGCAGCCTGTGGCCAGGGTTGGATCCCCCCAGGAGCTGTGAGGCTCCTTACACCGGCTCCGCTGGGCCCCCTCAGCCTTTGAAGCCATCAGGCTGTGGTGGGAAGGGAAGCACTTCTCAGAGGCAGCTGGGGAAGTGGCTGTTCTGGCAGCTCTCCAGCTCTCCCCCTGCCTCCTCCAGGTGCCGGACTTTGTGAGGAACATGCACCAGAGATTTGCATCCAATGCACCTCCAGATTACAGAATGTTCATGGACATCCTGAGGCTGACTGAGGCGCATCCCACTGATGTCACATTCACCCTCCTGCGCTGTGCCCCTTCATGTGACAGGTACAGGAGCCACCTTCCTGGTGGCCTCAGGGCAAATTGGCCCTTAGGGCCCCTCACTCTCTACAGCCAGTCCAGTGGGGTCTGACAGACAGCTGGAGAGTCTGCACATGGTCTGCTGCCAATGCTCCCTCCCAGCCCTCAGGGCACCAGGGCTCTGTCACCTGGGATCCTGCAGCTGCCCAGGCCATGGTGCAGTGGCTGAGACCCTCCTGATACAGAGCGCTGGTCCCACAGAGCTGCTACAGAGATGTGGAGGACCATAGCCTCATCAGAAACTGTAGCGGAGAAGGTGCTGCCAACACTGCTCTATGTGCTGGAGAACTGGCCATGGCTCAGAGTGTTCACCTCTGATAGGGACAACACGGGTGTCTTTGCCCTGGCTGTGAGTTTCTGGAACTGGCCTTTGCTCGCCCCAAGGCTGCCACTCCAGCATCTCTCCATCCTCCTGCCCCCACTGCATCTCCCTGCCTCAGGCGCTGGGCTGAACCCTGGCCTAGGGGCAGCTTCAGGGGCACCAGGCCCGGTGCTCCCCCAGTGTCTCTCTCCCCTGGCCCCTCCCTGCCACGCGCAGGCCCTGCCACAGGGACACGTGGGCACTGAGCGCTGTCTCGGGGGGCTCTGTCCTTTGCAGGCAACCAGGGTGGTTTGGGAGATTCTCCGCCTGCCCCAGTGCCCAGCACCATTTATGGAACATTCCCCACGCCTCCTTGTGGCTCTGCTCTTCCAAGTTTTTGTCAGCACATTAGATATGCCAGAAGAGGTTGATACCTTCTGGAAGGAATGCCAGGAGCAATTCAGCCTTCCCAGAAGCTTCAACAGGTGCTCCATCCCCTTTCTCCCATGTCCCCAGGGCAGGAGCCACTGCTCCCAGTGTGACCTGGCCTTTGCTCTGCACACAGGTTTGCAGTGCAGACTGTGAGGGCACTGTTCCGCCACCTGCAGTTTCTGGATTTACTGGTGGCCATGGAGCGCAAGCATGCCTGGGACACGTTGCTCTGTGCTGACACCCACCACTATGGTGTGGGTCTGCTGGCCAGGTGAGACCCCCTTCTCCCCACTGCCCCTGGCACTTGTGCCCTGCACCCAGGGTGCCCTACACAGTCCCCGTGGTCATGGGCCCGAGGGTCCTGATGGCCAAGGAGACTGGAAAAGGCTGGGAGAGGAGGGTGTCCAAGAGCAGCCGCCTCCCAAAGGGCCTGACTCCCACTGTAGGGTGGTGGTGGGGAAAGATGAGAACTGAGTCAGTCCTGAGAGACATTTGCTCCCACTGGCTCAGGGTCTTGGTACCTTTTTCTGCCTTCCAGGGAGATGCGCCGTACCTCAAACCCCTTGTGCTTACACATTGCACTGCGAATGCTGGGGCTGCTCAGTAGGGAGGAGTCACGCTGGGATCTCCCTGCCCTGGCATTCCTGGTGGAGGTGAGCCTGATTGGCCAGCGCTGTCTCCCTGAGCTGCCTCCCAGCTCTCTGCCCTCTCAGAGCCGCAGCTGTCTGGGACGGTGCCCGTGCCCTGTGCTGCTGCCTGGGCCCTGCCCCGTGTGGTTCTGGGCTCGTGCCGGCCGGGTCCCCTGTCACTGCCCCGTGCCTTTCAGGTCCTCGAGCTCCCAGACTTGAGGGAATGGAGTGACAATGCCCTGGAGATCATTTCAAGGTGCCTGCAGAGCACATCCAAGGAAAAGCGTCGCTTGGCGCTCAGAGGCCTTGTGGTGCTCAGCAAGGATCCCTCGCTGGTGAGAAGGGGCAGCAGCTGAAGCTGCACTGGGGAAAGCAGCCCCTTGGGCTGGGCTGGGCTTGGGGCACTGGGGCAGCTGCTCCCAGCTCTCCTGCCTCCCGGCTCAGCTGCCCCAGTGCTTTGGCACAGGCCTTTGGCCTCTGGGCCCTGTGGCAGCAGGGTGGGCTTGCAGCACCAGAGTGGCATTGGTAGCGCAGCCATTCACTTGGACACAGCACTTGAGGAAATACTAAACACGTTTGCTGATGATACGACATTGGGAGGAACCGTTGACTCTCTCAAGGGCAGAGGCCCTGTAGAGACAGATTTGAGGGCTGGGCAATCACCAACCACATGAGGCTGAACAAGGGCAGGTGCCAGATGCTGCCCCTGGCACAGGCAGCCTGGCTGTGTGGCTAGAGCAGGGAATGATAGACTGGAGAGCTGCGCTGGGGAAAGGGATCCTGTGATGGCGAGCAGGAGTCAGCAGTGCCCTGGCAGCCAAGAGGGACATCTGGGATGCATCAGGCACAGCATCACCAGCTGGGCAAGGGATGGGAATGTCCTGCTCTGCTCCGGGCTGGCGTGGCCTCTCCTCAAGTGCTGCCTGCAATTTTGGGCACCATAATGTAAAAAACCCATGAAACTATCAGAGAATGTCCAAAGGAGGATATGAAAATAGTCAAGGGTCTAGAGGGGAAGCCATAGGAGGAGTGGCTGAGGGCACTTCTGCTTGGAGGAAACTGAAGGCAGACCTCATTGTGATCTGCAGCTTCCTGGCAAGGGAAGGGCAGCACCAATCTCTGCTCTCTGGTGACCAGTGACACACTCAACAGAACAGCTGGAGCTGTGTCGGGGGCTTTAGGTTGGATATTAGACAAAGAATCTTCCCCCAAAGGGTGCTGGGGCACTGACCAGGCTCCCCAGGGAATGAGCACAGCCCCAAGGCTGCCAGAGCTCAAGAAGAGCTTGGACAGCACTCTTGGGCACAGGCTGGGATTGTTGGGGTATCTGTGCAGGGCCAGGGGTTGGACTGGATCCTTGTGGGTCCCTTCCAACTCAGGATATGCTATGATTCATAGTTTCATGGTTTCACAGTGCGGCATTGTGTCCCACACAGGCCAAAGGCATCCGCAGTCTGACACAGAGCCTCATGAGCCTACTGCAGGACGCAGATGCAGATGGAGAGGTGGTTGCATCAATCCTCTGTGTATTCCTGAACGAGCTCCAGGACAGAGCCACCCTAATATCCAGTCCCACTGCGCTGCAGCTGGCTGAGGCACTCCAGCCACTCTTTGACAATGTAAGGCTCTGTGCCCACAGCCATGGCTACTGGCTGCTGCCCAACGCATTTGTCCCCTGGGGATTTGCAGGCCTGTGCCCAGGTGGGCCTGGAGAAACCATTGCTGCTTCTTATCCTCTTCCTTTCCAACAGGACAGCAGCCGTGTGCAGCTGCTCTCCATTCGCCTCTTCCGAGACGTGATGGAGCTGGTAATAGACAATGGAAAAAAGGCCCTTAAGACACATGTGCACCAGAGTCTGCTCCCACTCCTCTTGCACTGCCAGGATGAAAATCGGCGTGTGGCACAGGTGAG